>JABUQX010000255.1:2500-35982 GCA_015478945.1 Trachelipus rathkii
AGTATTATAAGATTCTTATTAAAGTTTTTCGTCGCAAATTTATAATAGGGGTATGCTATAAGTAATATTTAATCTCAAAATACATCTATTTTCCGACGTCCCGCCATTAGGCTTTTTTATCGATTGGAATCTTTTTTATTTTTAATCGACTAAAAGTTACCAACACAAAAAATATATAAATATCAGATTATCTCTATGGAACATAAATAGATTTATAGTAGAATTTTAAGTTGTATTATATATATATATATATATACTTATGATCTGCTTTATTAGTTACATTATTATAAATATATATATAAACCAGAATTATTAAATATATATAAAGTAAGAAAAATTATTGTTTATAACTTTGAATATATTATCTCTATTAATATTATTATATATTATGATAAATAGTAAGTATATATAGTATAATATATTATAGTTTATTATTAATTGATTGTTAAGTGTATTATGTTGAAATAACTGTTCCGGGGCGGCAAAATAGGGGCTTCGAGCCCGAGGGGAGCTAAGAAGGGGGGACCGTTTTCCATATACCCCCGTAGGGAGGGCGGGGAACCCGGTGAACGCTACTTTGGGCGAGTTTTTCCAACGAAATTACAGAAAAGGAGCGGGGTTCCGGAGACCTCCCCGGAGGGGGAAATAGTCCTAACACACTGATTTCGAGTTCCTTCGGAAGGCCCGAACAGACGCACTGGACCTTCTGTCTATCTTTGCGGCTTTAATACCCTTGGGTCTTATTAATTTCTATTTTGTTAAAAAAAAAAAAATATAAAATAAAAAAATAAAATCGTGAATAAACAAACGTAACAGGTGTCTACTATATAAATAAACATATTTTTGAATCAAATAAAAAATCTTAATAGAAAGTCTATTTTATGGTCATAAAGATACCCTGTACTATTTTTTTCTAGTGCGGTCTAACACTGAAGTACCGTTCAAAAAAGGTCAATAAACATGACTTCTCCTCATATATATATATAGATAAATATTATATATTATACTATTCATTATCATATAAATATGATAATATTGCTTATAACATATATATATATTAATTTTAATTATTATTTATATTTATATAATATATATATATATATATATTATATATAATAAATAAATATTTTATTATATATAGCTTTATGCCTTGTCAAAAAGTGTTTTTTATTTCTTGTATAATTTATTAATATATTAATATATTTAACATAATAAATTTAAATAAGTTAATATATATATATATATATATTATAGCTTGTTCATTAAATTAGCAATAATTATCAATTATTTTATTAATTCTTGAGTAGATCCTCATCCAAAACAAAATAGATGTGTTTTTATTTCTTGTATAATTGATAATGTTGTACAAAGAATTTTCATTATATTTTTAATAAAATTCTTTTGATGTTTGAAGCGTAAAATATTTTTAAATATTTTCCTATAATAAAGTATCTCATAACAGAATATATTATTGTGAAATCATTATCATGATTAATAAAAGAAATGAGCTCAGAATTTTGTACCCTTTCAACTGTAATTCCAAATATATGTAATCTTGAAAGATTTTTATCTGTGAGGTTATTCTCCCTAATATTTATTGATTAGTTGAATCAATTATACTAAAAAAATTTATTCTTCCAAAAAATATTTTTTCAATATGGTATGCGTTTTTGTAATTAGTATAAAATAATTATTAGTAATAACTTATTTTAAAAATAATTGTCTGTTCAAAAAGTTTAACACTACGTAATAAAATGTTATATAGATAGTTAGGTTTTGTTTATAATTGTTAGTGAAAAACTGTATACAACAACTACATACTTTATGGTTATGGGTAACTAAATGTAGTATTATTTTTAAACTTTATTTTCAATAAGATTTTCCAATGATGCGCCTCTATATAGATCATTACATCACCTGTTGCTATAACATATTAACTATATATTATCAGGTTAAGTTTTTTTTTTTTTTTTTTTTTTTTTTTTTTTTTTGCTTTGAGCATGTCAGGACCCACTCAGCTCAATTCAGAAACGGCCACAAGTCATTTTTTTTTTGTGGGTTGATATATATATATTATATGTAGTACAATTATAATATATATAATCTTACTATATTATCTATTATTATATCATTTCCTTATTAAATGATATAATATATATATATATATAACTTATATATAATATATATATTATAATATATATATATATAGGTTTTATTATATATATAGTATATTATATATATAAATGATCACCTATAATATATATATATATATATAGAGCCTTAATTTCATCTAAATATTTATTTATACTATTTATATATACATATGGTCAGCCCTCTAGAAGGCCACAATCCAAATCCCAAAAACTACAACAGGTACCAGGAAAAGGAATACATTTGATGGAATGCTCGGAGTCCAATTTTAGGGCGGAAATGTAAAAAAAAAACATAAAAAATTAAAAAAAAATTGTATCTCAAAAACACAACAATAGCTACAGCGAAAAGGAATATCTATTTAGTGGAGGAAATCCTGGTAAAATTTTCATTATCTTAGAAACTTATTGTAAAAAAATAAAAACCATAAAAAAAACATTTATGGTCTAGATAGAGGCTACAATCGAGTGATATGATTAGAGCGATATTTGATGAATACGTTTTATTGGTACCTCTCATTTTATATAATAAATAGACTTTCTTATTAAAATTTCTCTGTCTATTTATCTTATTTAACTAAAAGAAGTAACGACCAAGATGGAATATCAGGTTTTGTAGAACGATGCAATGGACTCACGTGATCTCGAGCTGGACTTTTGCCCGGTGAGATAGACTACGGGGGTAGGACTAGAATTATTTCCCCACTACTTTCCGGGGCTATAGGGTCTCACAGAACCATTTGAGGCCGCTCCTGTGTATTGGGTGTCGCGGGGAGTCTCCGACCCTCCCGTAAACGGCTATTGTTAGATATAAGCGCCGTCTCCTCACTACATGTTCTTATTCCGTCGGCTCGAGCCCCCTATGTTGCCGTGAGTCAATACCTATTTACAATAATATAATATATATTATATTATATAACATATATATATATAAAATATAGATATATAATATATAATATATATATATACACCCTTTCTAAGCTGAGTAACTTTTTTTTCATCATTTATAAGAGATTTATTATTATTATATAGATTTATGCAATGTAATAATATATTTTATATGATAATATTTTTAAAAATATGATAAGGTATATATATAATAGTATAAGAATTATATATAATATAGATAAATATATATTAAAATATTATCATATTATTTATAGTATATATATAATTATATATATATTTAGGATATAATATATATAGCAGAAACTTTATATTCAAGAGAAAGGTAAAACTTAGACAAATAAAAAAAATTAAGCAACAAATTTATTATGTTTAATTTTTTTTTTTTGTTTTTTTTTTTTTTTTTTTTACATTTTCCTAACTAAAATTTTACAAAAATAGGATTCCAAAAATATATTATTTTTCGCTGTAGCTTCTTGAACCTTTGGTAGTTTTCGAGATATGATTTACCTTTTTTATTTTTATTTTTTATTGTTTTTTTTTTTTACACAGTTTTCGTGTTTCGATTGGACCAGCATTCAGCAATGTATTCCTTTTCCCCGGTAGCTGTTTAGTTTTTGAGATATGGAATTGTGGCTCTTCTAACGTGCTATAATATATAATATATATATATATATATATATATATTTATATATTATATATATAGTATATATATATATATAATATAATATAGTTATATTATAGTATAGCTTAAAGGGCTTAATGTGTATTCATTAAACACTAAAGTAGGGCTTAATGGGCCTATGCTAGGCCTTTAACTACTTATTTTATGCACAAGCCTATATAGGTAGGCCTAGTTTTTACACTATGCTTTGTAATTTATTTACATATATATCCAAAACATTTAAGATATATAAACTTAACATTAAAGACATAAATACTTGTCCTCCAAAGACAGAATTTATGCTAGAAAAAAAATTATGAACCTAATATTTATACACAAACACTCGTCCAAGGACAGAGTTAACTAATTAACAAGTGTTTCAAATATGTTTTCCATCAAACACGTAAAATAAGTTATTTGCAAATACAAATATCAAACTTAATATAGCCACATAAATGCTCGGTAATATAGCGTGCACATACAATGGCTGCGTCAAGGAGCTCGGAAATTTTTTTTTTTTTTTTTTTTTTTTTTTTTTATGGGCTTCATATAAGTTTCTATTGTAGGCCCGATATATCAAAACATTGGCATGGGCCACTAAATTTAATTTTCTTAGGCGTCCAATCTTAATTTAATTTTTTTTATTTAATTTAATTTTAAATTTAATTTTAAATTGAGCACTGAAATATTAAACAGCTTTGTTGGCATAGGCAAAAGTATTTACAGTATTCTAGGTACAAGCCTCCGCCATTGTTATTTTGATCATAAGATGCGCAAACCTGAATGCTCAATAATTTTATCACTATTAATTATATTTTTCTTTATTATAAAAAATATTATTTAAAATATATTATTAATTAATATATTTATACACGAATTATTATCGTTATTGTATATTAGTGAATTGTTATTAGTAACTCCAATGATGTAACAATTTCTTAGCTTCAAAATACAATTATATATATTATAAATATATGTCTGCGGCAAGAATTATTAACGCACCATGTGACATTACGTCACCAGCCTATGCGCAATAAAAAAAAAAAAAACAAGAATTTTAATTATAGAATTATGTAGGCATTTATTTATTTTTATAAATAAATGTTTTAATTTATTTAAAATTATAATGAGATAAATATTTATTTATCTAAATTAATTAATTAATTACGCGCAATGCACTTTGATGAAGAGGGGAGTTTAAATATAATTAGTTAATTTTAATTTTAAATTATTTACGAATAGAACGATCTAAATTTGCCACTATTTATGCAGGGATGAATCTTTGTATTTAGTGATTTATTTTAGAAGATAATTATTATTTTCAACTTTTTTAGGCTCAGAAATTAGCTCTACAAATGTATAGGGTAACTTCAGAGTCCACTGCAACCTTAAATTCAATAACTATTAAATTAGAAATTAAATTACTACTCCTATACTTTCAAAATCTAACTTACGTTAGATCAAACTGTGTAAGTCCCACAAGATAGGAACTGTAAGTTTCATAGGAGGGGGCTACAGCTCAGTGATAATACTATTTTTAATTAAGGGAACTTAAATTTAAAGACACCAAACAAATTAGTGAAATGTTATAAAAGAAAATAAGAGAATAGGAGCTTACCGTAACTTTATTTACATCCGGTTAAATCCTAAGGTGATGTTTGATGAGTTTAGCAAATTTATCATAACAGAAATTGAAACGTTCTTCACCGTGCACGGGCTTGATAAATTACGGACTAAGTTAACACAACCTTCTTCCATGAACTTTGGAACAAAAGACCCCGTATAATTCTGCATGGCCATCTACGCTCTTCTGATATGACGTCATCAAACCTCGGGATTATAAAAATTGCGTCATGAGTGGTATGCCTTCTTTTATCCTTCTCCCCCGCTCCCTCATCTCACTTTTCTCAATAACAAATCACCAACTTCTTCGGTGTCACAAAATTTAATAATTATTTATATATATTTTTTTATTTTTTTTTTTTTTTTTTGAGGTGGACCGCGATTATCAATTTTCAGTATTCGGGGATGAGGATATTTATTTTTCTAATATTTACAAATTTCACTGTTCCTCTTTTTATAGTAGCGGATTTCTTATATTTATAAGTTCTTAATAACTAAGAAAAAATATTAATATTCCGGCCCCAGTACTAGTATTTGACCTTGTCTCATATGTCATTTTAACAATATTACGCGTAAGGTAGCTCCGCTTCTATAATCACAGGATTGCTTTTTGTAAATAAGAACTTAATGTTGTAGAAGATAGAGGGGTTGGCGCAGGATTGCTAATAGTTTGAATGTACTTGTCCCGTAATTATGTCTGCAGCGAGAGGTAGACCTATTGATAACTCGCGGCGAACAGGGTCACGTTGACTCGCTGTGCGATCGAAGACAGTGAAGAGATTTGGAGATTTTCCAGACTCCGTTTTGTATGGTGTGGTAGGACAACGTTTGAGAGTTAGAAGAAGGGTGTGTCAAAGAAAAAGTTATACCTTAGATAGAATCAGGTGTAGATGTGGCTACGCTATACAAATGGCTGCGGTATAGAAGGTCAGAGAGCGGGCTTCACTTTTCTTGAGGATTTATTAGCGTTGGACAAGTTCGCTGTTGCTTCTCCTCTCACACCTATAGAGTTGGTAATAAGATAAGTTCTATTTGTGTCAATTTGAGACATATGAGTATTAAGTATTGAAACGATGGGAGTTAGTGCGAGTGCACCACTCATCAGCAACTTGTGTCACATTTCTCCCGCAATCAAACCATAGGGGTTTGAGGATATTGCTCCATCTCTCATTTCACGATCACAATCTAGCGGCAGTTACCTCGCCTTCTATCTGACTGGGTAAGCACAATATTCGCGCAATTAGATCATCGAAAGGAGGCCTCAACAATATGTCTCACATCTGCCTGTTCTCATCATCAAGTGTACTCACACTCTACACATTATAGCACAAGAACAGAGGACACCTGAAGACGCGATACGACAGGGAGGTGTACTAGGGAAGGCAGCAGAGCTTTTAGCGAGGCGAGGTGTACTGTCGTCCAGATACTACGTCTCTGCCAAGTCGGTTTTGAGGCTTCTATGCAGTAGCTGAAATAGTCAAAGAGAGTCCAGTAAGATATAGAATCTTGGACTACTTTTCAAATGTGGAGAATTCAAACCCTAGTCGAAACAGATGTCACTCTCAGATACGAACTATAAGAAGATAGGAAAATTTGACTTTTGATTCTTACCCATCTAAGAAATTCCATCTCGTATTAGACGAATGTTTTCTGAAGTAATATGGCCAGAAAAGACTTTGTTCAGGAGAGTCGCTCGTCCTCCTCTGGACTCCAAGCAAGGTGTTTTTCAAGAAATCTGATAATGTTTGCAATTATGTAATTGAGAGACTCCAGACTCTTCTCGCTTCAGTCGAAGGAGAATGTCTTCTTCGGATTCTCGACCACTATTTATTTAATATAAAATAAATGTAATATGTTAATAACAGTAACGATGAGTTATATTTTACAATACTCACACTTAACTTTGACCTTTGATATAAATTTATTTGCGGGCTAGTAGATAAAAAATAAATATAATTTTATATTTTAATGAGTTAATAAAATATTTTTATTTAACTAATTTATATTTTGCTTATATAAAATTAAGCCTATTTTTAGTAAAATAAAACTAAAATATGATTGTAAATATGTGGCATTTTTAAGTTTTAACTGTAATAAACAAAGGAAATGAAATGTTTCAAACTATTCCAGTAACCTAATTTTTAGTGTTTACTTATAAAAACTTCTCTATCTAATATATAATAAAATAAATTGTAATATATAATCTTTATTTTATATATGATTTAATCAAATGACAGAAAACGATCGCATACATCTCTAGCTTAAATTTTTCATAAAGTAATAAGGTAATGCGGATGCAGGATGTGTACCGTTAGTAGTAGATGGCTCAGGTGCGGATTAGTCATTATTAGGTGCGGATTGTTCCGCAATATTATAGCGAGATTAAGCGGATTGTCATGTTCACATATTTATATATATCACTTATTAATATATATATATATATATATATTATATATATATAATAATATGTGATGAACGTGAGATTGATCTAATAATTTGACTAGTTTTAGCGGTATGCTGAGATCCTAAAGTAGATGAGGATTCGTATATTATTTATAGACTCTTTGTGATAATAGTTTGAATTATAATGTATAATATATATATAATATTATCTCATTACCATCTACTTAATGTATGGATATATATACTTTCACCGTATATACTTGTTACCGCTATATATATATATGGAACCAGCTATTTATAGTGTATCTTTCACTATTTTGGACCCGAATAATACACTTTGTTCATTGAGAACTTTTTCTTAAGATAATAAACTTTACTTAATAACGCAATATGGTATTTTACTCACAGATGCTTAAGTTATACCTTTAGAGTAATACACTCAGTGTAAATGATTTATCACTTTACAGTTGGTAACTAGCCATCTTCATTGGTTATCTAATAATAACTTTCGTTATCTTACTCAAGATCATTCATTATCAGAGATATTACATATGTTTATTTACTAGGTAATATAGTACGTATAATAAGATTCAATATACTATATAATATAGCTGTTCAATATATATATAATAATATAGGTAATGTTTATGTACAAGCAATAAAAAGTAAAGGACCGTAGGGTTGCTGCTTATAGTCATACCTGTCGACCCTAGAACTATGCGGAGAATAGTATAAAGCTTCATATGTATTTCCTAACTTGTCTGAATATACTCAATTGTGTCTCATACAAAATCTTGCTTCCACTACATATATAATTTATTTCTTTCGATGTATATTTATATATTATCAAGACTGAGGAACTTTAATTCGACTACGAATAAATTCAAGTTTCAATCTTAAATTACAGAACATGACAAAGAAACTAATATTTGATATTATATATATCCTAATAAGCTATAAATTTATTTGTTTATTTATTATATATGTCATTTTAATCAAAATCAAATAGTAAGAAAACATCCTATACATTTTATTCAAATATACTAGAGGATTGCTGTATAGTGATATGTATGTCCATATACTCAACTTTTATATATAAATATATATATATATAGGTTACAGTGTCTATAAGACTGTAAATCTATATATCACTATACGAGAAACGGCAGCACCTTTCAAGTAAAACCAATTACATATTGAGAATCAGCGTATTCATAATTTCTTATTTACGATTTTAAATCTTTAAGTTCAATTATTTTTTTCTAATTTTAAGTTACATATTTAAAGAAAATATTTTAAAAAAAATATTTTTTTACACACTTTACTGTCTTCTTAATAATATAAAAACTAGGTATCTGCGAGACCACCTGAGAGGTACTGAGAGACTCCTCATAGACTTACCTGCCATCTTTGTGAAAGAAGTTCCTCGATAAAAATTTTGGGTTATCGACCAGAGTTTGATACTTCTTATCCCTCTTAAGGATATTAAATAGGTAGTAGAGTCAGTGGTTAGAAATTTTACACTGTCACCCTTGGAACCTAGATAGTTGGAGGTTATAGTAATTTTTAAACCTAATGAAGGGCAATATGCCCATGATAAAGAAAACGCAAAGCATGGCAGGGTCGGGTGCTCTCGGCTCCCGTGGATCGATGGGGAGGCCGCACGCCCCCTAAATGGGGAAACTTTTTTTCTTTTTTTTGAGAAACGAAACTGGCCCTTTAAACTGAAAACACAAAAACAAAGCTTTCGAAAAAAATAACAGAGCAAATAAAAAAAATCCCTATTCGCCACCTGATCGGGCTTGTGCCATATGATGCAATAATCATGCTAATTGTGTAGTGTCTCGTTCTAAATCTGTGTAGGGGTGTGCCTGCCGTTCTCCCCTAGGCAAAGTCTACACACACCATTGATGTCACGCTTTAGCTCATCATTACAATCTGCCATACATAGATGACCTTATATATTACACACTTACCTTGAGTATGTTTTCTTTATCTTTTTCCTTATCTTATATAGCCCTATATACTGCCAAACTCGCATTACTATTACTCTACTTATCAGGCATTCCTTTACTGTTCTAAATCTAACTATATTTTTTGCCACCGAGAAGTAGTCCCTTCATGTCTCATCATAGATCACACTAATCTCACTCACTCACACTATTATATATATCTTCAACATAAACGACTATCATATATATATTCCTTTCATTATTTATTAGAACATCTTAATGTTCTCTCGTTTATTATCTCATTTATATTTTTTTTCTTCACAGTATAACTAACATATAGTTTTGGCTATTTTAATTATGGGACTTCATGTCCTCATGCTATAATTTATAATTTCTTTCGTCAACTACGCTCTCTCGCTAAAGGCATAGCGGATCTTAGAAGGAGGGATGCGCGCACTGCTGAGATGTTTAAGATTAGTGTACGCATATGCGGAAATTTTGTCACGGACTCGGCTCTAGAGTGTCTATACCTCTTTGATGTTTTCTGAGACTTACATTATATGATAATTATATAACTACTATATAACTAATATATAACTAATAAAATTAACGTATATACTATATTATAGCAATAAAACAATTGTGCTAACTTCAATAAGACTTATATATCCTATTTACATCATTCCACCAGGATATAATTAATAATATTTATATATTAATATTAATTAATATATATATATATAATATTATATATATATATATTATATATATATATATTAATAATATATGATAATATATATATATATATTATATAATATATATATATATAGTATTTATTAATATTAATATATTATATTATAAATATAATAATATAAATTATAATATTATAAATAATTATTATTATATATATATATATATTATAATAATCAGCTTAGACGTTAAAATATACTATTGTGTAAAGATTTATGACATATAAAAAGCTATTGTTATCGCTCTATATAACTAGTAAAATATGTTAAAACAGCTGGTCACACTTTTATAACCTATATATCATCAAGATTTATTTATAGGTCAGAGCCTAATTCTCACATAAGGGAGGGGTGTTAATGCATAACGCCATAAATTATCATCCGTGACTATAGCTGCAATAATTTTACGTACAGTAATGAGCAACAGATTAGCAAAGTGACTTATAAAATATGGATAGGGTAGATATTAAATTCAGTACAGGAAAATCAACAGAAAGATGGAAGAGAATCCACAAAAACAGAAGGTGAGCATAGGAAAGATAGGAATCTAGTCCATCCCTCGCAGCGAACTCAGCTGGACAACAGAAATTTATCCAAAATTAATTTACTCATTTAAGCAAGAAAAAGCTTGTTTCTTGTTGTCAGAAAGAATAAAACAACACCAATAGCCCACTCTGGTGTTTTTTCTCGTGGTCTATTTCTGTTCATTTAGATAGAACGAACTCTAAAGGGCTGGTAAGATGGTACGAATAGTAGTTGGATTATAGATTCACTATTACGAAATCACTCACTGTCTCGCATTACGCGTGTTAACCTATAGATAAAAGTATAGATAAAGTATCTAAAACTCATCGCTGCGCTGTACAAAGATATATAATGATATGGGTAATAGATGAATACTGGAAAGTAAGAACGTTTTGGATCCCATTTGACCCTATCTACAAAAGCTCCTAGGGATGATAATATATCCATAGATGCTACCGTAAGTACTACCTATCAGTAATATGATGAATAAAGTATTCTCCAGACTAACAAGGGCGGATGAGATGTTCACTTAGTTATAAATGAGAACTGAAGTGGAAGGATTGGAGCGAAGAACGAAACATAAGAAGCTCAATCGCAGTGCACGTGAAAAAAAACAGAAGAGTAAACAGAAGAAACTTCAAGATTTTACTTTAGAATTGACGGAGGCCGCCCTAGCAACCGTTAGTGAATGTGAGGGTTCACCAAGGAAAAAAGACTCAATAGATTTCTTCATTTCTGTTGTTGTGAAGTGCTTTAATAGCAATGTCAAACAAGACGTTATGTTTCTCACTACCTGTCATATAAGTGTCGAAGTCGGAGGGCTAGAGTACAGGAGATGAATCTCCCGTACGAAAGCTATAATGTGTGAAAGGTCCGTGAAGAAGATAGGGCGATTTTAGCACGAACGGGTTATGATTTGTAGAACCGCTCTCTACAGTTTTTAAAACAGACTCTGAATTACATAACAAGGTTCAATGTACTACCCCCAATTTCTATGGAATCTCTATTCAGTCCAGGAGATCACGTACCGCGTGAGGTTTACTGAATTCCAAATAGAAATAGGTGCTGATATACTATCACGACAGAACGAGAAGCAAGATTTCCTTATACGATAAAAACTTCTGTCAAAGCACTGAGAGAAATAAGAGCAATTTGTAAAATGAAGGTTGAAGAGCGAAGTGTCGAGTCTCACACGGACACATCTAGGAGATGGAGTTGACTATTTATGAGTGTGAAGAATAGAGGCTGCCATCGTCGAAAGTGTGAGGCTAAGTCATTTTCAGATGATTGCAGAGTAGCAAAATAATAAGTAAGCGAAGAAATAGAAACTCCGTAGAGTTCCTCTAGATAAGTGAACACACTAGACCACTAATTAAAGGAACAAAGAACTAATGCATTCCCGCCAATCATACACAAATCTTACTGAAAACAGAAATTAGAAAGTCGCGCCACACGACAGCCTATATACATAGGTTGGTGTGAGACGGCGACTTGAAGAAGCTCACCGCACAACAGTGTGGACACATAGGAAGAGTGACGGGAGCGTAAATGCCCAAGATGTGAGGAGCTATTGTGAGAAGTCTAGTTGACCGCTCGATGCTGTTATTGTTGGAAATAGGTCATATGTCTCCGGGTCGATCTAAGACAACATGAGACGTTTGCATTGGATAGAATGTGGCTCTAAAAAAGCAGCCTATTAACCTCGGCTACATCAATTAAGGTCAGCAGGTTCTACCAGCTAATAGTCAACAGTACATCCTCAAAGTTTTACAGTTTCAGCGGCTTGAGAATCACAACCAAGTAAATGCGAGTTATTACAAATTATAATCAAAATCCTTTTTTTTAAATTTCCCATTGAAGTACTAAGCGGATACCCTCTTGTGTGGAGATTTACCTGATCCGTACCTCATGGTCGCTATCGGAAAGAAGAGAATTGACTCAATATGAGACACTTATCCAAGGAATGGGTACCTAGTGCAACTCTACGCACACGATCGATCGAGTTTAATACGAACGGTTTATCAGATAGATGTTGACGTAGACATAACCAAGTAGAGCTAGCTATATAGCAGGAGCGTAATAGATACTTCAGATTTAGGATCAGCAGGGCGTCTCTGAACCTTTTCCTAGCGGCTGTATCACATAAAAGGTTCGAGAGCTCAGATGCGTAGTTCTATACAACACTGCAGTATCAGAGATAACAGATGCTTCACATGCTCATCTGAGTAATTAGAGAATGTGAAGATTATCTACTAAACGCCTCGACGGGGGAGGGCTCAGCATACACTACGGCCAGTCTGAACAGCTATTAACTCATCATCCGCTACAGACAACTAAGGGGAGAGAATGACACATCCGGTACCTACGCAAGGCCGTGGCTTTCACTTACCCTCTAACGTCCGTAAGCAATCTGCAGAGCTCACTTGCGATCAAGGCACTGCCGTTTGACTATCATTCCCTATCTAATCGTGTGATTATATTATGCAGTCGAAAAGCGCAAGGTGTAGTGTACATATATTAGACATTTCATGGATCGCGTAGTAGAGGTCAGGAGACTGGAGGCAGCGAATCCCAGAATCGATCACTAGTGGATTGAAATGTTAGTTAGGAATAATATGCGAGGTCAGGCCTATCTCTGAGGAATGAATGATTAGGCTCTTATTCAATTGAGAGAATTGAGCTACTACATAGAATGCATCAGATAGAATATGGTATAGAAGAGAAACATGCATTGACTGATACTTAGGAGTTGTTGAGATGTCTTTTGCAAGCTATGTGCCTCAAAAAGATAGTGCAGCTACGCGCAAGGATTCAAGATAGGTTAGCCTTCAGAGTCACTGTCTCGTTGTGAATAGAATAAGTACTTGCAGGCTGTCGTTATTGCTCAGTGAAGTAGTATATCACTAGCATATCGAATCTTTTAATATTCTATATATCTACTATTTACTACACGTAATTTACTATAGTATAAAGCTAATTATTTACATGTAGAATCATATGCTCATAGTATAGTTATAGGCAAATACCTATGTATTAGCTTGCTAGTACATGAAAAATAGAATAGCAGAATGAGTAGTAATAGGATGATGATATAACAGTATTTTAACTACTCATTCGATCTATATAAACTATACAATCATACACCCTTAGCCTGTATACTAAATCAATATTAAACCAAAACTGATACACTTACACCCGTGACAGCTATTCTTTTACTCCTCAACATCTTTCTTACACGAGAACAATCACGGAAATTCAAAATTACAATGGTAGTATAGCAACAAACTCAAATCTCTCCTTACTCGATACTGTGAGAGAGATGCGCATATATTCTATTCACTAATCTTATCACATGCATACTATAAAGTCACAAAATGCAGAACATCGCGACAATTCATACCTCATCATGTCTACAACAATACTGAAATCGAGATGCGGACTGCGGATTGTCGTATGCAAGTAATGAGGATCACTTCACAGACGAGTAGTATATGACGGACTAAGCTCATATTTTTAACGGTGGCGGATGTATACCGCAAATGACGAGATTCGTGAATATGCTATTTGCTCATAATTCACCTATACAATCACTCACATTATTAGTTCATCACATAATACCGTGAAGATATAACAGTGAATTCCTGCACAAACGTGATGCTCAAAGTTGAATGATTGTGTTTGCCGAGATACCTAGCGGTTACTAAAGTAGAATGAGCGATATGTACGGATAGTTAGGCTTAATAAAGATTTGTGGCACACCCTTTATGAAGTTCTTTGAAATAAAGATACAAGTCATAACTAATTATAACCTTTCAAGTACTACCTTACCAATTAGGATATATACCACTATATAATACAATACAATTATTATAATACCATCTATTGAACTATAGCTTAAATCAACACTTAGAATTGACAAACATATATTTCTACGAAATATTATATCGTATTAAGACTAATTACATAATAGAATAAACACCAATTATTGTCATCACTGTCGTATATAGTAACCATACCTCATGATAAACTTCATATTCTTTGCCATTAATTAATAAGGTAATCCAATAAGCTAGCATATATGATTACCCTATTCTAGACACATTAATAAGCATTATGACTATACATTAACACATCTCAAAACTATCAGAGGATAAGTACAGTCATACACATGCTGTCATTAACTTAAACTTCTTCAAACCTACAATAATACTATAATATACAATGTGTATTGTATCTAACACTAAATTTTTGACATCTCACTACATTTCATTGTGTAATATTATAGATATTTATTAATATAATATATAGTAATAATAACTAACATAAATTAATTTCAAATGAAAATATATAAAATAATTTACAGTATCACAATTAACTAAACTAAAAAGAAGTATACGGCAAATAACCTCAGCTTAATTCAATACTAGGTATTATATTTACTAATATATATATAATAACTGACTTTTTGTACGATATGTATTTACAATCCTTAATTTACTATTAACTAATTTACTATATAGAGTAATTAAGGTGAGAACAAATTAGAACATAAACACAATCACCGCGTACTCCCCTTCACAAAGCTGCTTTAACGAACAGAGAGGTATATAGTATAGTACTTATATTAAATATAAATTATTGTTAAAGAAAATAACTAGTTACATTTGTTTTGCTCCTATAAGGAATAAATAAATGATATATTAAACATAACTGAAGTTAGACACATCTTACTCGCATCTCCAATTGAGGTAGAGGTGTAATATAAATCACACATGTTAGAAAACATGCCTCATTTTCAACGAGGATCGCGGATGTCATGTCATACTTTTATAATATATATATAGTGATTCAAAATTATATATATAATATACAACTCATAATAGCCAGTTCTAAGTAGTTATAGGTATGAGTAGTAGGAGGGGACGGGTTTCTTATTTAATGATATATATGTCATGTAGTTAATCTCTTATTTAAATTAAAGTAATCAAAATCTGCTCGTAGGTAGTCAAGTTTGGTAACCTATCACTAGGTAAAAAGAAGGTCTTATAAATGGATCTATTATATTTATATATAATATATATAAATATATTATATATTAATATATATATTATATTGGTGATTATATTCTCCTATCTACTCCAGATTTGAGAAGTGAGTTGTGTAGCATAGACCGGAACGAAAGTAGTAGAAAAATCATGACGTAGCGCAACAAGATAATCCCTAATACCCTATTATATATAATATTATATACCCCTATACTACACTATTTGCCGTGTACTCTCATTCTATACCTATATACCGCAGTGAGACTGCGTCGCAATCAGAGAATAATCTTACCTCTCGACACTGTTGTGCAACGGATACATCGTATAAGCTAACGTGACCTATCTCGTGGTCATACTGATGGGTGTTCATATACCCACTAGGTAAAGCCCTAAATTTCATCAATGATACCTAGTCATACCCCTATTTAAACAACCTAGTCCACTTCATCTCCATGATCTATATCACACTCTCACTATTCTTCTACGCCTATGCAAACTCGCCTTACCTCTCCTTTACAGTAAGTCATTACCTTACTTGAGTCTTCAAATCTATTATTTTTTCGTAGTCTTCATATAATCTAAATACGAGTTTGTCCCAACACACTACCACTATACATCCGCTTAACAACGACTATCCATATATTCCTTTCCATAAATGACAAACGCATCTGCTAATGTAAACTGCTCGTTTTATTCACATTTTATGCCTTATATACACACTACATATATGCCTATATTATACAGCTCCTATATAAGCGTATCATTCCTGGTCACTGTTATATCACGTTCTTATTCATCTACAACACTAACTATACAATTATAATATATAATATACCCTAAGATTTGTCCATATATACAGAACACTATTTAGTTAGCCTAGTATATCTATATCATCTTATTATTACCATGAACTTATAGTATAGCACTACTATATATATATATATATCATTTAACTTCATTTGAAATGTAACCTTATAATATACTGCTACTATATATATAGCATATAATAATTACCATTATGTGCACTTTACATGACTATATTACCCTTTCACTTCGACCTAAAGGTATATATATATTATAATATATATATTTATTTAATATTATATAATATATATATAATATATATATATATATATATATATAATATATATATTATATATATATTAAGTTATAATTCATTCTGATTAATACTATGTACAATTATTATATATAGCTATATTCAAATTTATAAGTAATTATATAATAATAAATAATGGTGTATGATCATAGGATATAGCTAATATATTTTGACAAATCTAAATCTCATTCCGTATAGTACTTATTATATAATTATCAATCAAGCTGCGTATCTATTAGTGTAATAGTAATAGTTTAAATGACATATAAACAACTATTGTATTCAGTACTATATACTATATAGTAATAATTTATTTTATATATATATTAATATATAATTAATATTATATATATATATATATATATAATATATATATTATATATATAATATATATATATAGTATATATATTAATATATTATATATATTAATTATATTTAATATGAAAGTAGCATGACATTACCTAGACATCACTCCGTGTCTCCACTCTCTTGCAGTGGCACTAACCAGCATTGAAAGTATAACATTATAAAAACGTATCAAGACTATAGATATGTTGGTGTGATATGATATTACAAGATAATAATCAACTATGCTATGTTGGTCGATTTTTTGTTTTTTTTCATTTATAAAAACGAAAACAACACAATATTGATAATAAATAATATTATTGATGTATAAAGGTGGATAATAATAAATATAGATAATAAGATATATTATTATAATTATATATATATATATGCAAGTCATGTGCATAATTAATTTGAAAGGAAAAATAGGTAAGTAAAATATATAACGCATATTTATTAATTATCAGCTTTTTAACCCATTAATTAATGTGCGCCTATGTTCAGTGCTATACTAATTTCTATAGTTGCTAAATATAGCTATTTGCTGTCGTGTGGGATGTGTTACAAAATTGAAAGAGTAAGGAAGAGTAAGATCATTTTTGACATACGAACGGGTATGTGATGACATAAAGGAAGAAGAATGAGAGATCAATGTTTAGATTGCAAAAAGAGTTGGAGGAGATGAAGTCAAAGATACCATTGATGAACGATACCATTGATATATTTAATGAATACTTTCATCTACTGCAAATTAAAAATACATGATACTGTCGTAAGTTGATGAGTTGAGACTATGCGTAATTAAGGAATAATGAATTTACCTAACTAAATAATTTGAGGCCCGAAGATGCACTGTGCAACATATATATATCTCTCCACTAACTTGAATAACATATATATATATTACTTTATATACTCTAGGAACTTAATTTTTGCAGCTACTTTTTTCGCATCTGACCAAATCTTTTAATAAACCGGTATGAGCCAGGAATACATGGAATTCTTTCAAACTTCTGTCACAACTGCTAAAGAAAGCACTTCCCTGAGGCCGCCTTCCTAGAAGTTTGCTATTTAAATTGAAAAAAGCCATAATGTTGGTGAAGTAGATCTTGCATTAGTAATCTCTGCTGCAGCAATATATTCGGAATACTTATAAGATTACTCTTATTTATATGAGCTCATTACTACACATCATAAAAGCCAAATAAACTATCACTAATTCAAACAATTACTGTAAGCACAGAGAAAGATAGAGAAGAGAGTGCACAGCAGACGCTATAAGAACATAAGGTTAGCTAGGGAGTCCGCCACTGATCTCAACGAATAAGACTAAGTAATTATTAGTCTAGCTATGGTGAATATTATATTATGCCGTTCTTATGTTTTAGTATGAATATATTAATATGGTACATTATATATATTCTACGGTGTCAATAGCAAATCAGTAGATTGCTCAAGAATAGGCATATAATAGATTTATTATTAAATCTAGGTCATACTCAATTAAGGTATGCATGTACAATTAATATCATACATATACATAATAAGCAATTTTACTTTCATGACTATATCATACTAGCGATATATACATATTTTATCACAATAACCAATATCATATATACCACTAATGAAAATACTTCTCGTTATGAGTACTGCTCTTTTCCCATTCTATATGTGTTGTCGTGGAGTGTGATGATGTACACCATAATGTATACAGAGCAGTATCGAGCACACCTCTCCACTATCATTCTGATAGTACCATGCGTAAATATACAGTATGACGTCTTTTTTCTAAGACGATGGTGGCGTTCCTTTCTTTCATGCGTACATCAATGCATACCAATACACTCTCCACTTTATAGCTTCTACAAGACTTTGATCAAATCGCTCGTGATAGAGAGACTTAAAACATAAGAGAGTGTCTCAGTATATTTAAATATAATTCAAATAGCAACACATACCTCATCTGATATAGGTCAGTATACAATCTACGTATTTACCTTCCACTCTCTCACTCTGACACCATCTAGATTTACCACTGCCACGGTCCGCGATGCGCACACGACAATTGCTAAACACACATATCTGGAATGCGTGGCTTTGCACTACTTACGAGCCGACTCGACTGCGCAGCTTAGAATTTTTAATCATATATATTTTTAAATGACTACGAGGGGCTCGCTCTAGTCTGATTATAGATTATCGTCTATCACTACAAGATATACATTTTCATGTATGCATTATAGATTATTTCTTTTTTTTTTTTTTTGAGCAAGGGGCCTATGGTGCTAGAGTGGAAATATTTATCCTTTATCATATATATAATTTGGTTTAGAACACTAGCTTTTCACTGAAATAAGACGCGCTTTATTTCCTTTCTCATCACTCTCGAGACCAGTCGATATTTATTCAGATATGCTGTTGACAAAATGAATATAATATATGAGTCTGTTTCATATTTGTATAATTATTGATTATGTGATAAATTAGTGTCTAGCAGTATTCCACGATATATATTAACTAAGGAGAGGGACCTCATGTATTGGGTTAGAGAAGCATATGTGTAGTGAGAATTCAATACCGTTTTTTTATAGCTCTGCTGTATAAAAAAAAAATAAAAAAATTGGATCCTATGAAAATTATTGAAGCCATGGAGTGTTTGATGAGTTATAGAATTGTATTAAATTCTTCTTTGAATTACTTATAGGAAACACACTTCACACAATGACTGTTCACATATTATCTCAATTTCAAAATAATATTTGGAGGTCACTTCATAGAATAACTCTACATCACTATCGTGGAGACTTTTCTCCGATCGACTACAATCTTTTGTCAATTTATTCTCACATATGAATCGAATAGCTTCTATCACAACAGTTGTGAGCACTACGTTTCTTCTTTGTAGTAGAAAGACCAACGCATTCTCGCACATACAGTCGCTTAACTATTGCAACATGTCTAATGATACTAATATACGGCATCAATATCAACTATCCTATATCAACTATGGACCGAAGATCATTCATAACCGTATATCCCTAATAAAGTCACAAACAGGGTGATACTTACTAGACTTACTTTAAGCGCACGCAAAAGAACAATTTCATTAGACTGCATCTAGCATTAATAATACATCATCCATAGTTAATTCAATAATATCTTCTGAAATATCTTATTTAGATTATACCGGTCTATATTCAGCAGATTATTCCATTCATAAAATTTAAAAACTATATAGAAACGTTTAATTATATATTATGCAAATCTATATATTATATAGTATCCTTCCTCAGACCGTTTATCATTAAGAGATGTCCTATCAATATAACATATTATAGATATCTAGGTATCCATTTATCATCTGAAACACTTAGCTAACGCCGACCTCCGAACACTAAATGACAACATTATCCAGATTATATAGTAATTAACAGTACCTAAATTTACAATAAAGATAATTAACCAATTACTTCCTTCACTCGTCGAAAAGTATCAATGTTAACACTGAAACTTCTCAGGGTCTGCTGCCCCATTTGATACCTATTCAAGAATCACAGAGTGTATGCGTCATGATCACCTACTCGACAAGGGTTGCTATATGACTTACACATCACATCCAAAGACATCTACAGAGGAACCAGTATCATTGCACAGGAGTGATTCTCAGCTTGGAACTTCGTACCACCTATAGATACAATTATCAATGTGTTATACTAACACAATTTTGGTGCATCCATCCTTGCTTTGGTATATGAGATTTCACTAGGGTGGAAATTACTGTAACATCGGGAAATATACTTTCATGATTAGATAAACAAATTCAGCCATGTGAACACTAAAAAATGGAAGCGGCCAAATATCCTCTAGCTATTCACAGTTTTTTTACCACGACAAAGAATATTCTTCAACTAAGATTCATCTTTGAACATTTTCTTACGTAGTATAGACACATAGAAATAACACAACCCCTTATTCTGCTTCCGCCTGCCCCTTATTAAGCTATTGAAGTCCGCAGACTTGCGAATCAAAGTTCATTAATGAATGTATATATCTAATACATGATATCAGAAGCACAACAGCTAAATACACCTCACACTAAGACGTGTAACGTATTCTTTATCCACCTCATGATATCTCGATATGCTCCTTAATATCACATTTATGACAACACACGATTCGAATATAAAGATCGGAGCCTACTAAACAATTTTATAGCAGTCTAGGGAGATGGTTATGTGGGCGGAGTGGTATTGGTGTAAGCCTTTCTTTTAGTGATATATTGCGGACCTATAACGAGAGAATGTGGTTTCCGTTCTATATAGAGTGGCAGTAAAATTATTTGGTACGCCCACCGCGAAAGAGTAGTGTGCGTATATGTGTAAAATAATAATGATATTTATATATATCTAAACTTTTTATAGGTTTATCGTCCATCATGTTAGGTTTTGACACTCGTAACTTATTTTAAAATATTAATAATCAATTATAATCATAATCAATAACTTAAAACTAAATTAAATAAATAATTTATTAGGGTTATAGTAAGTGGAGAGTAGCTACTGAGACAAACGCGTTATCCTTTCTTAGGGCAAGAAGTTATTGATACTCACTTCCGGAAACCTCACGTGTAATACAGATAGCGTAACCTGACCGAGACTCATCATGAGATGATAATATGGATATATATATATATAGGGTATTAAGGATATTCTACTGTACTAATACATACTAAACATAATCAGTACTGAGATAGTGAATGAGATAGAGAGAAGTTCACTAATATCATTTATTCCTTAAGCTATATATATAATATATTATATACTATATATATATTATTGATATATATATATATACTACTTATCGCCGTATATATATATATACTAACATTACCTGTAGGCGATAGGTCACGTACAGGTGAGTAATATTAATATTATATATAATATTATATATATTTTTAGTATTAATATATAGCATGTATAACGTGTGATTACTAAGTCCCCTACCTAAAATTATATTTATTAATATTATATATAGTTTAATTATATATAAATATTCATATAGATATTAAAGTTGACAAGTATTATCAATTAGTAGTATATATTTGGTAATATATTAAGAATTACATAAAAAGTTTACAATGTTTACATGAAATCTTTGTAACTAATATTTAGATATAATTTTTATGAATATTAATAGTATAATATATTAAATATATGAATATTTTCTGATAATTAATTTAAATTATTTTGATAGAATTAATACTTTCAGAGTTGTCAATAGCTCTCAAATATTAAGTAATTTAATATAAATGGTTTATCAGGAAGATTTAGCTAAATTATATTTGAACAAGTGAAATTAATACCATACTGTCTTAAATATACTATTAAAAGTAGCTATGTATCGAGTGATATAAAATATATATAATTAGTATTAAATACTTCTTCCATTTTTATTAAAAAGTTAGTCAAATTATTGAGATTAATTATATAATATAGTATTAAAAATTATTTTAAAATAATAAATATATATTTTTATATATTTATATAAAATAAGGTTTTTCGAAACCAAGGAAGTATCTCAGTTTATGGAGTTTCTCCTCACCATCTTGTTGCATATTCAACATATATACCGGAGCAGGCTCAAGAAGAAAAGCAGAGTGCGTAGTTAACTTTAAAAACGAATTTCGATTTTTTGATAAATGTTATATAAATGTTATACACCAAACTAAACGATTATCAAGTCTGTGTTGAATAGAATTATGTTAGTCCACAAATAATAATTGAAAGTTAAAATTATTAAATATGAGACTGGTGTATAATTAAAGGTAAGTCATGGTCTTATTATTAGAAAATTAGAAACAATAGTTATAAGAAGATAAACGCGATGGCGTATTCAAGATGAACCAGCTTTTATTAGCAGACCATTATCTTATAATGTGAGCCGCCGAAGTTACGAGATCCCCACGGCGGGAATATAGAATGGCGGCAGAGTTAGTGTCTAGATGAAATTCTGTAGACGTACGAAATCTGTTTATAAACTACTATCAGCAAACATAATCAAACGGTAAGTCCTCTAAAATTATGTTTAATTAATTACAAATAATATGTGGTAATATTTATATTACAGCACAGAAACAATAAGGAATTACTAAGATGACGTTATTATTGTAAGTTATTATCGATGACAATCGAACATTTTAAGAAATACTTATATATATAGTAACTATATATGTATATATATATAATATATATATTATGCTATCACTATTTGATATACCTACCCTATATATCTATATTATTAGGTTATATAATAATATATATATCGAATTATATTATATTTATATTGTATGTTATAATTATTATTCTATAAATATACGAGAGAGAGACGAGAGCGATGAGTTAGAGATTACGAAGATGGTAGCTCGGATGGGCCACTGATGTATATCTAATAATTATATTATATACTAGTATTCTAATAAGTTATAGTACTATATATACTATTAATTATAATAATAATAATATTATATAATATATTTGTTACTTTCTTTTATATTTTTTATTGTTTTTTTCTTATTTATTTCTTTATATTTTTTCTTTCTTATATATACTAACTATTATATATATTATATATATGTTTATAATATGTGTGTGCGTGTGTGTGTGATGTATATTATCAGAATCGAACCTCTTTTGATTGTTCATTGTAAGGTTCATACGCCATCTTTTTTCTGAGACAAGCGAGCGTGGTTATGTTCTTCATCGCCTTTCTTCTCACTGCCTTCTACAGAGGCTTTGTTATCTATTTTTGAGAAAAGGTCAAGTCCCTTTCACAGGTTAACCCCATTCAATTCAGATTCCAACGTTACTTTTCTCTCTCATCTCCTGTCCCCGGCCGCGGCCCGCCTTTAATTAAAACACTTCTATGATCCCGTTATGCGCTGACGGGATTAGTTAAAATCCCAGTAAGTTGAGCTATTAAAAAAGATATGATATTTTTAGATAGTTTTTTTTTTTTTTTTTAAAGGTGGGTGTGACTAAATTTGAGAATGCCACTTTAAAAAGTCATATTTGAATCAAGTTTGATAGGTTTTTAATATTTTTCAAATGTAAATGAGTCTCTTCTATTTTTTTATAAAACATGTTAAAGAGAAAAGAATAAAATATTAATATGAAGGGTGAGAAAGCGAGACAAAGTTGTGAGAATTTTATTTTTTTATATATATAATATAAATATAATTCGCTAATTAAATTTTTATTCGTATTTTAGTATAATTAATATTTATATAGAAATAAGCTATAAATTTTTAACATTCGATATATTCTAAATTATAATGGGATAATTTTAATCTTTTGTAATTTTAATTTCATATGATGATACCTCTTAAAATTTATTAATACTTTTCTTTTTTTGAACCATGACATAACGTACATTTTGTTTAAGATGTATATATATATATATATATATATATATATTTCAGGTTCGCAAAAAGTATGAAAAAATTCAACTTCAACCGATAGAGAACTATTTAAAAAGTTTTCTTGAGAAAATATAAACCTTCCTTAATATTTTCATGGTAAAATGAGTATACAGAAATATGTATATTAATACTTTAAATTATCTTTTGAAATTAAAGTGTGAGGAAAAAAAGAAATGGGGTGGGAAAACGAATCAATCACTCGCACGAGGTGAAAGGAATCACTACAAAAATTATTTATGTATAATGCTATACACAAGTGTTTATGATTAATTGATATATAAATGGCTAATTCTAGCATTATAAATCATCTAAAAACAAAGCTGAACACAAGAACGTAACAACTGAATTTGTTCTATTGCAAAATTATTGGTGAATTATCTTTTTAAAAAAATCGAGAATAAAATCTGAGAAACAAAATTATGATAATTGGGAAATTTTTTTTTTTTTAACAGTTTAAGTAAGGTATACATTTACTTTTAGAAATGTAAAAAATTTAAGATATCCGAAAGTAAGAAACATTTATATATATATATATATATATATATATATATATATATATATATATATATACTATATATATATATATATATATATATATATAATATATATATAGTATATATATATAATATATATATAAAATTATAAATACTGAACTATTAACAAATACTTTTTTGAAACTTTCCTTTAATTTAAGGTCTCTAACTTCTCTTGCATTAATTTTACTTTTAAAGTAAGTATTGCGTGACAATTTGTTTTCCTTTTTTAAATCTCTAATATTAGACCCTATTAGACCCCTAATTGGCTCTTTTAAAGAAAGCTATTGCTAATTAAGTATCAAAATACAGTATGTGAAATTCATTAAATATAATGGATAAATAAATATATATATATATATATATATATATATACTATATATAGTATATATATTATATATATATATATATATATATATAATATATATATATATATATACTATATTATATATATATATATATATAATACGGTATTATATATATACATATACAGTATATATATATTAATACTATATATATATATATATATATATATATATATATCTATATTATATATATATATATATATATATATATTATATATAGATATATATTACAATATAACATAAAATATATATATATTATTATAATAATAATAAATACAAAATAAGTATGGGGGGGGGGAAATTTATTAAAAAAAATTTAAGAATACATGATCCGTTTCCCTCTCTGCTGTGATGAATTTTTTTATAAAGAAAATTTTCACTGTTTTATATGAAAATACATGCCTTTAGATTAATACTACATCCATTAGGTTGGATTTTACACATAAGTATATTTTTTTCTTAGGCCTTAGAAAAAAACATTTGCCAGTTTTGGCCAAAAATTTTATTTGAAAAAAAAGAAGAAAAAATCGAAAAAAAAAAAAAAAAAAAAAGGATATATTGTGGTTATACATTCGCCACCTTATTAAAATTTTAATACAAAACTGATATATATAATATATCATATACTATATACTATATATATATACTATATATATATAGTATAAATATATATATATATATATATATTATAAACTAAGTATATATATATATATATTAGGGTTGGCAGAGCACCGGTATTTTGGGCACCGGCACCGCACCGCACCAGCTGTAGCAGCACCAGCACCGCACCGCACCACGAGTTTTTGAACTTGGGCGCACCGCACCGCACCGCACCGGTATCATGGTTTGGCGCACCGCACCGCACCAGCAGTTGCGCACCACGCACCGCACCGCACCTCTTACTATAGCCACTGTGACTGTACAAACGGTAGTGTTGGTTAAGAAATTAAGAAGGAATAACAAAGAATTCGATATTTTATCACTATTTATTTACTTCTTACAACATATACAGTAATTATTCCATATATATACTATATATACTATATATATATATATATATATATATATATTATATATATCTATATATATATATATTATATATATTATATATAAGTATAATAATAATAATGATATTATATATATATATATATATCTGTAGTATTTTTTTAGATACTAAAACAGCAATTTTACCCTATATCTAGTAATATATATATATATATATATATATTATATATATATTATATAGTATATATATATATATATATATATATTATATTACCGTATATATATATATATATATATATATATATATATATACTACTATTTAAATTATAATATATATATATATATATATAATATATATAGCTATATTATATTATATACTATATATATATATACCCATGTAGATTGTTATAACCTAACTGCAATTTTAAACCATATATATATATATAGTATATATATAATATATATATTATATATTATATACTATATATATCTATATAATATATATATATATTATATATATATAATATATATATATATCCCTGTCAGATATTTTAGATACTAAACTGCAATTTTATGCATATATATATATATATATATATATATATATATATACTATATATATATATAATATATAATATATATATCATATATATATTATAATTATATATATATATATATATATATATATATATATATATATATATATATATATATATACTTGAGTTAGACTTGATAGAGTATTTCAGTTATTAAGAGAATTTATATTTCTATTTATATATATTATTTTTCAACACTTTTCCGAATTGAGTCTTGTTCTTTCGACAGGTTATTCAGTATTCGCCGGCTTTTGAGAATCAGTCTTTTCATTTTCAACCGATGTTGCTGGGATAGCAAGAAAAACTTTAGCTACTTTACTCAGTATTGGGAACAAAGCCTCCTTTTCCTTTCAAAATGTTAAAATGTCGAAATCAATTGTTCTTATAGTCTTGTCCTTTTGATAATATTTCTTGTAAAGTTCGAGTTCATTATATAGAGATGAATCTACAGATGATTCACTATCGCAGTCACTATCGCTAGACTTTGTAAGTAAATTGTCAAACATTGATATACGAGATGTCTTTGAAATATTTATATCATGGCTCAAAGTTTTCGAAGAAAATGGTCTTAGATCTCGCTTTTGTAGTTTAGTTGGTGATTCTACAGTAACGTCCGGTTCTGGGATTTTCATATTTTCCTTTAAAAAAGTTTCTATACCATTAATAATAATTCCCAGAAGTCAGAAAATCAGAAAATATTTTTTTCTTAAATTTTGGGTTCAAGTATGTTGACATAATACAAATTGGGTTTTGAACGTAGGGGATTAGTCTTTGATTAACTTCATTTTAGCCTTTTCTGTTTCTTCATGCAAATCTTCTATTGCTGATAACTGAGAGCTTATAGCATAAACAGTTGGAACAATTATCGAAGATGTAGGATATTTACTTCCACACAAAATTTGCGATCTAAAATTATTTTTTTCATTTGGTTTTATAGCCAGGGATGGAAGTTTTAACTTCAAAGCTGCAATTTCTAACTGCTCTGCTTGACTGACAGCTTCGTCTATCATAGGTACTGAACTTTTCCATCTTGTTTTACAATCTCTCGTAATTTTGTTTGGATTATGTGAAGTATTTTTTTCTGATTTAGATTGCTTTGTAGTCATTCCAAATTTTTGGAAATCTTTTGAATAACGTTACAATATTTCGAACTTTATCAACAATGTTTGATGTAAATGTTGAATTTTGTGATTTTGGAAATAAAACGGGATCAATACAAAGGTTTATAGTATGTGCAATGCAAGGTAATCTTTTTATATTCAATTTCTGACATGCTTTAATAATATTTGTTCCATTATAAGTAACAGCAAAGGAAGGCATTCTAAATTTAAGTTCTTGAAAACCCTTTGATATTGAAGCACTTATGTTATCATCTGTATGAGATTCATCACATGGAATGCATCAGATACAAAAAACACGCAATTTCCAAGTTTCATCAATTGAGTGTGAAGTTAGGGCTAAATTGACTTTGATTTTTGGTGCATGTCCATAAATCGAATGTTACATTAAAGTGATTAAACTTACCATCTTCGGACTGGCTTGACAACATACTTTGAATTTTTTGTCTCATGTCGTCGTACAAACAATTTATATGCTTCGTTGCAATTGCTCTTCGTGTCGGGGCTTGATATTCAGGATCGAGAATATTTAAGAGTTTCCTTTTCATTTTCATTTTTAATTTTCTTTTCTAATTCGTTGTAAAGTGGTATATGATTTCGTCTTAAATGTCTTCTTAAATTGAAAGGCTTTTTATTGATTTTAGAAAAACACAAACGGCATTTTCTTTTATCTGATTTCCCAGTTTTCTCATAGCAGTCGACAAAAGTTTTCCATTTGTAATGTTCTGGCTGCAAAGTATTTTGTGATGTTTCCTGAACAGACGTCCCACTCCATGAGGTTGAAGGTACTTCCATAGTGGATGGTCCAAGTCTGAGGCACTTGAAGACGTCATTTTATTTCTTACCTTTACGTTTTATTTTTTTGATAGGCTATATTTTTAATCAACGTAGTTTTTTTTTTTCTTAAAAAGTTAAAATAAATATCAGGGATATTTAGGTTTTTTTGCCAAAAAGATATTCTAATCAAGCATATAATTAAACAATAAATTTTCTTGCTAGAATACAACTACAATTTGAAATATTTACAGAACAATGAGCACACTCAATATTCTTAATCACTTCCAGCCACTGCGATTGCTATACAACTGAATCCGACTGACGTTAGTGATTTAATTTCAAAGTTCGGAGATGCAGACTCAGCATCTCAGAGACTCTGACCTTGAGTTATATTGAAATGACGACTCGGGTTCTTGAGTTAGTAATAAAACTGCTAGAAGTATATATATATATATTATATATATATATATATATATATTTATATATATAATATATACTATATAATATTATATATATATTATATATATATATATATATATTATGAATTTTTAAAAATTGAATCTGAAAGGCTCCAGCACCACGCCCGCACCTCGCCACCAAAAGCTTCGCACCGCGCACCGCACCGCACCAAAGCTTCGCACCGCGCACCGCACCGCACGTAGCTAAAAAAAATTCTCGCACCGCGCACGACGCACCGCAACCGACATTTTACAGCTCGCACCGCGCACCGCACCGCACCGCACCGGTGCGTTTGCCAACCCTAATATATATATATAAAATAAATGAAAGAATAAATGAAAGACTTATGGTGTGAAGTTTCAAAATCATGAGAAGAAAGTACCATGTGTTCCAGGTATATGCACCCCAACAGGGACATACGGATGAGGAGAAGGAAGAGTTTATGGAGCTGATGGAGAGATGGGTAGAGATGAGAAGGGAAGAAAATAGTACATGTTTCCTGATTGGAGATTTTAATGCAAGGGTAGGGAGCAGAAGGAGCGAAGTGGAAGATGAGATAGGATGTTTTGGAGAGGAGGAAAGAAATATAGAGGGAGAAAGGCTGTTGGACTTCTGTGTGAGGAAGGGTTTTAAAATCATGAATACATTCTTTGACCACAGAGCATCACATAGATACACCAGGTACAGATGGAACAGCAACACAGGAGAGTTTGATCAGAAATCGGTAATAGATTATGTAATAGCTTCAGATAAGAGAATGATACTGAATGTTAAGGTCATACCGGGTGAAACTATGGATTCAGACCACAGACTGTTGGTGGCTGACTTTAGAATTAGAGCAGAAAAGAATAATACTTTAGATAAGAGAAAGATAGTAAAGGTGGAGTCCCTGAAAGAACAGAGTAAAAAAGATGCATTTAGAAATAGGGTAGGAGAGAAAATAGACCAGCTAGATAGAGAAGAGATTTTTACAGAACTACAAGAGAAGATAATGGAGGCAGCGGGGGAGGAGTTAGGATATAGATATGTGGGAGGTACAAAGAAGAGACACACAAGATGGTGGAACGAGGTGGTGGAGGAGGCGGTGAAGATTAAAACCATAAAAATGAGATGGTTAAAAAGGAGAACGGTTCAATCAAGGCAAGAATATGTAGAGGCCAGAAATAGGGCAGAAATAGTGAAAAGAAATGCAAAGAAAGAGGAAGCCAGGAAGATGGCAGAGGAGCTAGCAGAAGATGCAGCAGGTAATAAGAAGAAGATATTTAAGATGGCAAGAACATATAGAACACAGAAGAAAAGACAAAGTAATATTAAGAATAAAGAAGGAGAAACCCTGGTGGAACCAGAGGAAATAAATAATAGATGGACGGAATATTTTGATGAGCTACTAAATGAAGGAGAGGAGGAGGAGGGGTGTTGGAGAGAGATGATGAGGAGGATGCGGAGGATGAAATTACTAGAGAAGAACTAGAGGAAGCCATAAAGAAAATGAAAAATGATAAAGCTCCCGGAGAAGATGGAATAGCAGTTGAGTTGATTAAGGAGGGCGGAGACGTGTTGAGAGAGAAGGTATTGGAGCTTCTAAATGAGTGTTGGAGAAGGAAAGAGGTCCCAGAGAGCTGGGGAAAAACTATTATTATTCCAATATACAAACAGAAAGGAGACTCTGGAGAGTGCAAAAATTACAGAGGGATCTCTTTGAAAACAAAAACTACAGAGGGATCTCTTTGATAGACCATATGGCAAAAATATATGAAAGAGTGTTGGAGAAAAGACTGAGAGAGATCATCGAACCACAACTGGGAGAGGAACAGCATGGATACAGGAAGGGGAGGAGTACGACAGACCTTATGTTCACATTGAGACAGATTGGAGAGAAGATCTATGTAGTGTTTATGGATTTAAGGAAAGCTTTTGACACTGTACCTAGGAATGGATTATGGAGGGTGTTAGAAGAAAATTATGGAGTGGGAAGAGGATTGTGTGATGCACTGAAGAGTATCTACAAAGTGGCTAAGTGCAATGTGAGAACAGGGTATAAAAATGAAAAATGGTTTGAGGTACCGAAGGAGTGAAACAGGGAAGATCATTGTCATCCTTATTGTTCATAGCTTATATTGATAAAGTCATTGAGGAGGTTAAAGAGGAGGTGGGGAAATGGAGGGAGACATCATGGCATATGCGGATGATTTGGCGGTGTGGAGTGAAAGTAGAGAAGGAATGGAAAGAATACGAGATGTTTCGCGGAAAACTTGGAGCAAAGGGGCCTACAATGAACACTGAGAAAACAGAAGTGATGATGGTGAGCAGAGAGAGGGAGGAGGGTTTGGAAATCGTGGTGAATGGAGAGAGCTTGAAGAAAGTTAAAGAATTTAAATACCTGGGTGGAATATATACAGAAGACGGAGGGTGTGATGCAGAGATCACGCATAGGATAACGAAGTTGGGAAGAGCGGCAAGGGCTGTGTATCCTTTGATGAAGGACCAATTATGATGGTGTAGAGGTTAAAAGAAATATTTACGAAGAAAAGTTGGCACCTATATTGCTATAACGGTGCAGAGACATGGTGTACTACCAAAAGGCATGAAAGTAGGATACAGGCAACGGAGATGAAGATCTTGAGAGCAATAATTGGAAAGACTAAGAAAGACAGAATAAGGAATGAAAGAGTCAGAAGGGAAGTCGGAGTGACACTTATGGTGAGGAGGATAGATGTGGCAAAAATCAGATGGTGGGGACATTTGGAAAGGATGCATGAAGACAGGCTGGCAAGAAACTATGGGAGTGGACGCCCTATGAAAGAAGACTCAGAGGAAGACCAAGGAAAATGGAGGGAGTCAGTGCGAGATTCTTTGACGAGATGTGAGGAAATACAAGAGAGAAGACTGTGGGAAGACAGAGACGAGTGGAAAAGCATGCTGAGTCGACTGACAGGTCGTGGTTTTCTACAAGACCAGGACCTTCCTGGGGGAGGACAGTAAGGACAGTAAGTAAATATATATATATATATATATATATATATATATATATATATAATATATATATATATATATATATATATATATATATATAAATATATATATAGTGTATATATATATATATATATAATATATATATATATAATAATCGTTTCATTCGTGTTTAATTTATAGCATGCAAGGAAGGCATTTGCTTTTGGTTGTGACAAGCAAACTTTTATTTTAGATTTTATACAATTTTGATGCTTGATTTTACATTTAAACAAAGTCTTAGTCCTCCAATTTTATGACCCCCCCCCCTGATCCCCAACCAACGTTTCCGCAGTATTTTATTTAAGATATTATTCTCTATTACATGTTTGTTTATCGTGTGATTTAAGTTATAGCTAATATATTATATAGTACTTATGGGAGTTTTATTTATACATCCAGAACGAATGTATCAGAGGGTACTTAAAAATGTTAGTATTAAAAAAAAAATCCATTGTTAGAAAGAGGGGATTATTTTTTTTCTGATTTTTTTTTTAGTCAAAGAGAAAAAAAAGGTAAATAAATTAAATAAAATCAAAACATTTAAAATGAAAAAAAAAAAGTTTATTTACACTTTTATTTTTATTTAATTAAATTTTTATTTGCTTTTTAAACATGTTTTGAAGCATTAAAAACGAGGGTGATAATTGCTCTTTAC
>JABUQX010000256.1:0-7500 GCA_015478945.1 Trachelipus rathkii
TTTACTATCTTTCTCTTATCTAAAGTATTATTCTTTTCTGCTCTAATTTTAAAGTCAGCCACCAACAGTCGGTGTCTGAATCCATAGTGTTCACCCGGTATGACCTTAACATTCAGTATCATTCTCTTATCTGAAGCTATTACATAATCTATTACCGATTTCTGATCAAACTCTCCTGTGTTGCTGTTCCATCTGTACCTGGTGTATCTATGTGATGCTCTGTGGTCAAAGAGAATGTATTCATGATTTTAAAACCCTTCCTCACACAGAAGTCCAACAGCCTTTCTCCCTCTATATTTCTTTCCTCCTCTCCAAAACATCCTATCCCATCTTCCACTTCGCTCCTTCTGCTCCCCACCCTTGCATTAAAATCTCCAATCAGGACACATATGCTATTTTCTTCACTTCTCAAACCCTACCCATCTCTCCATCAACTCCATAAACTCTTCCTTCTCCTCATTTGAATGCCCCTGTTGGGGTGCATATACCTGGAACACATGGTACTTCTTCTCATGATTTTGAAACTGCACACCATAAGTCTTTCATTTATTCTTTCCGCTTTCAGTATATATGGGCTCATCCTAGGTCCTACTACGAATCCCACTCCATGCTTCCTCCAACCTTCCTCCACTACACTGTTTATCAGGACATATCCTCCTCCCAATGCGAAGCCTTTTTGGTGCGGCTGCGGGTGGCGCGGTGCGAAGGCTTGGGTGCGTGCGGTGCGTGGTGACTGCGGCTTTCCAGATCAATTTTTTAAAAATTCATATATATATATATATATATATAATATATATTATAATATATATATATATATATATATATATATATATATATATATATATATATATCATATATCTATATATATTATATTCTAGAGTCTTTATATACTAACTCAAAGACCGCGAGTCGTCATTTCAAAATAACTCAAGGTCAGAGTCTCTGAGATGCTGAGTCTGCATATCCGAAATTTGAAATTAAATCACTAACGTCAGTCGGATTCAGTTGTATAGCAATCACAGTGGCTGGAAGTGATTAAGAATATTGAGTGTGCTCATTGTTCTGTAAATATTTCAAATTGTAAGTTGTATTCTAGCACAGAAAATTATTGTTTAATTATATGTTGAATTAGAATATCTTTTTGTCAAAAAACTAAATATCTCTGATATTTATTTTAACTTTTTAAGAAAAAAAAACTACGTTGATTAAAAATATAGCCTATCAAAAAAATCAAACGTAAAGGTAAGAAATAAAATGACGTCTTCAAGTGCCTCAGACTTAGACGAAGTACCATCCACTATCCTTCAACCTCATGGAGTGGGACGTCTGTTCAGGAAACATCACAAAATACTTTGCAGCCAGAACATTACAAATGGAAAACGTTTGTCGACTGCTATGAGAAAACTGGGAAATCAGATAAAAGAAAATGCCGTTTGTGTCTTTTCTAAAATCAATAAAAAACCTTCAACCCAAAAACACTTAAGACGAAATCATATACCACTTTACAACGAATTAGAAAGAAAATTAAAAAATGAAAATGAAAAGGAAATCTTAAATATTCTCGATCTGAATATCAAGCCCCGACACGAAGAGCAATTGCAACGAAGCATATAAATTGTTTTACGACGACATGGAGACAAAAAATTTTCAAAGTATGTTGCAGCCAGACCGAAGATGGTAAGTTTAATCACTTTAATGTAACATTCGATATATGGACATGCACCAAAAATCAAAGTCAATTTTTAGCCCTAACTTCACACTCAATTGATGAAACTTGGAAATTGCGTGTTTTTTGTATCTGATGCATTCCATGTGATGAATCTCATACAGATGATAACATAAGTGCTTCAATATCAAAGTGTTTTCAAGAACTTAAATTTAGAATGCCTTCCTTTGCTGTTACCTATAATGGAACAAATGTTATTTAAAGCATGTCAGAAATTGAATATAAAAAAGATTACCTTGCATTGCACATACTATAAAACCTTTGTATTGATCCCGTTTTATTTCCAAAATCACAAAATTCAACATTTACATCAAACATTGTTGATAAAGTTCGAAATATTGCAAACCTCCTGCGGGAAAAGATTTCCAAAAAATTTGGAATGACTACCAAAGCAATCTAAATCAGAAAAAAATACTTCAAATAATTCAAAACAAAATTACGAGATTGTAAAACAAGATGGATAGTTCATTACCTATGATAGACGAAACTGTCAGTCAAGCAGAGCATTAGAAATTGCAGCTTTGAAGTTAAAACTTCCATCCGCTGTCATATAAAACCAATGAAAAAATAATTTAGATCGCAAATCTTTGTGTGGAAAGTAAAATCCTACATCTTTCGATAATTGTTCCAAACTGTTTATCGCTAATAAGCTCTCAGTTATCAGCAATATGAAGATTTGCATAAGAACACAGAAAAGGCTAAAGAAAATCCATAAGGAAAAATTAATTAGAGACAAATCCTCTATGATCAAAACCTTATTTATTCTGGGTTGTGAAATTAGAACCAAAATTAAAAAAAAAATAATTTTCTTATTCTGACTTGGGGAATTATTATTAATGGTATAGAAAACTTTTTAAAGGAAAATATTGAAATCCCAGACCGGACGTACTGTAGAATCACCAACTAAACTACAAAAGCGAGATCTAAGACCATATTCTTCGAAAACTTTGAGCCATGATATAAATATTTCAAAGACATCTCGTATATCAATGTTTGACAATTTATTTACAAAGTCTAGCGATAGTGACTGCGATAGTGAATCATCTGTAGATTCATCTCTATATAATGAACTCGAACTTTACAAGAAATATTATCAAAAAGACAAGACTATAAGAACAATTGATTTCGACACTTTAACATTTTTGAAGGAAAAGGAGGCTTTGTTCCAAATACTTAGTAAAGTAGCTAAGTTTTTTGCTTATCCCAGCCAACATCGGTTGAAAATGAAAGACTATTCTCAAAAGCCGGCAATCTAATAACCGATCGAAGAACAAGACTTAATTCGAAAAATGTATTTGAAAATTAAAATTTTAATTCGAAATATCAAATTAGCTTAATACCATTGAAATACTCTATCAAGGTCTAACTCAAGTTATTTAATTTATATAATATAATAAAAATTTAAATTTTAAATTATTAATAAATTTTATATTAAATAATAAAAATTTATATAATTATATATAAGTGTATATATCTATATAATATATATATATATATATATATATATATATTATATATATAATATATATATATATATATATATATATATGATAAAATTGCAGTTTAGTATCTAAAATATCTACAGGATATATATATATATATAATACTAAATATATATATATTATATATATATATAGTATACTATATATATATATATATATATATTATATATATAATATATATATATGTAAAATTGAGTTTTAGAGTTAGTCCTTTATTAAGGGTATATATATTATATATATATATATATTATATAATATAACTATATTATAATATATATATATATATATATATAATATATATATATAATTATATATATATATATACGGTTATATATATATATAATATATATATATATATATATATATATATATATATATATATATATATATATATAAAATATAATATATATATAGTAAAATTGACTGTTTAGATCTAAAAAATGCTACAGGATATATATATATATAATATATAAATATATCAATATAATATATAATAAGATATATATATATATATTATATATATATATATATATATATATATATAATAATATAGATTATATATATATAATAATATATAGATATATGGAATAATTATATGTTGTAAGAAGTAAATAAATAGTGATAAAATATCGAATTCTTTGTTATTCCTTCTTAATTTCTTAACCAACACTACCGTTTGTACAGTCACAGTGGCTATAGTAAGAGGTGCGGTGCGGTGCGTGGTGCGCAACTGCTGGTGCGGTGCGGTGCGCCAAACCATGATACCGGTGCGGTGCGGTGCGGTGCGCCCAAGTTCAAAAACTCGTGGGTGCGGTGCGGTGCTGGTGCTGCTACAGCTGGTGCGGTGCGGTGGCCGGTGCCCCAAAATGACCGGTGCTCTGCAACCCTAATATAAATATTATATATAATATTAATATATATATAATATATATATAATATATAATATATATAATATATATATATATAATATATAATATATCCAGTTTTGCTATTAAAATTTAATAAGGTTGCGGATGTATAACCACGAATATATCCTTTTTTTTTTTTTTTTTTTCTGTCGTTTTTTTTTTTGTTTTTTTTTTTCAACAAGAATTTTTGGCCAAAACTGCAAATGTGTTTCTAAGGACTTAACGCAAAAAGTATCGTATATTTAAATTCCAACCTTTGGATGTAGTATAATCTAAAGGCATGGATTTCATATAAAACAGTGAAAATTTCTTTATAAACAAAATCTTTTTAGGCGAGAGGTAAACATATCATGTATTTCTTAAATTTTTTTTTTTTTAATACATTCCGGAAATTAATGTTTGATTTTTTATTATAAACTATATTTATTCATATATAAATTTTTATATTTTATCTTTATAAATATATTATATATTATATAAATAATTTATATAATCTATATTTATATATATGATATATATATATATATATATATATATATATATATATATACTGTATATGTATTATATATATACCGTATATATATATATAATATATATAGTATATATATATATATACTATAAGTATATATATATATATATATATATAGTATATATATATATTATAATAGTAATATATATATATATATATATATGTTTATTTATCATATATTTAATGAATTTTCACATACCGTATATTTGATACTTAATTAGCAATATCTTTCTTTAAAAGAGCCAATTAGGGCCTAATAGGGTCTATATTATAAATAAAAAGGAACAAATTGTCGACAATACTTTACTTAAAAGTAAAGACTGCAAAGATCATAGTAAGTACCTTAAATTAAAGGAAAGTTTCAAAAAAGTATTTGTAATAGTTCAGTATTTATAATTTTATATATATTATATATATATATATATATATATATATAATATATATATATATATATATATATATATATATATATAAATATATATATATTAATTATATATATATATATAATATAAATGTTTCTTACTTTGATATCTTAAATTTTTTACATTTCTAAAAGTAAATGTATACCTTACTTAAACTGTTAAAAAAAAAAAAATTTCCCAATATCATATTTTTTTCTCGATTTTTTTCTCGATTTTTTTAAAAATAATTCAACAACATTAAAATAGCGGAAATACATGTTTTTTGTTGTTGTTTGTTCAGCTTTGTTTTAGATGATTTATAATGCTAGAATAGCCATTTTGATATCAATTAATCATAAACACTTGTGTATAGCATTATACTTAAATAATTTTTGTAGTGATTCCTTTCACCTCGTGCGAGTGATTGATTCGTTTTCCCACCCCATTTCTTTTTTTCCTCACACTTAATTTCAAAAGATAATTTAAATATTAATATACATATTTCTTTATACTCATTTACATGAAAATATTAAGGAAGGTTTATATTTCTCAAGAAAACTTTTAAATATAGTTCTTCTATCAGGTGAAGTTGATTTTTCATACTTTTGGAAACCTGAAATATATATATATATATATATTATATATATATATATATATTATTATATATATATATATATATATTATATATATATAATATAATATATATATATATATATATATAATACAGTAATATATATATATATATATATATTCACAAAGTATATACTTAAAAAGATTGTATTTAAAAAGAAATGAGATAAAACTTTATTTTAAAAATAAAAATAGAATTAAAAATTAATTTAAAAATATAGATCTATTGGTTTAAATTTTTAAAATCTTTTAATTTGGTGAAGAATTCAAGAGATGTATGTAACAGAAGAGTATATATGTTCGCTGGGCATGCAAATAAAAAATTGCATGCCTTAGGAGCAATATTTCCTTAAACATGGACAGACATATTCATTCCTGCATTCTCAAATATCCCGCAAAAATAATGAAATTCGAATCATTATTAAGAGTGAATTATGTAAATAAACAAATTATTTTATCAATCAATGACGTCAGATTTCGAACCATAGTCTAGATTCAAACACCAGATGAAGCTAGTACCAAATGAGGGACACGTATAATGGTAGACATTTGTAAAAAAAAAAAAAAAAAAAAAATGTTTATTTAAAAGTTTCTCTAACGAATCCAATAAAACAACTTAACTTAACCTAACCTAACCTATCCTAACTCCTGCGGCGGGCTGTACGGGAAATTATTTTGATGTCGTGTGCTAGTCCCCTACCAAATTTTTTTATTAGTAAATCAGTGTGTTTTGATTATTTTCAATAGTAGTATTTGTAGAAGTACAAAAGTTTGATTATTTAAACAACCGTTCCAAATAATTTAGATATTTGAATTACTAGTAAACAATAAATGAATACTTTCTGAAATTTATATTTTATGCTCGCTAGTGATTTCAAATAATTATTTTTAATCACTAGTGAGCGTAAAATATAAATTGCAGAAAGTGTCCATTTTTTTAAAAGTAAACTTTTAAGGTATTGTAAAATTTTAAAAAAAAAATTATATTTTTTAGTTTAAAAAGAATTAATGGGACTCAAGTATTCCATTATCATTAAATAAAAAAAAAATGGTTCAAATTTAAATTTCGAATTAGAAAAAAAGGGGGGCAACAAATACAAATATATAAAGCAGGGTTGCCGAGTCGTTTAATTAACATTAGGGATGGCCGAGCACCTGAATTCTGCGTACCGTACAGAACACCAGGGTAAGCGTAAAACGCACCGCACCGCACCGCGCCTATATGTTTTGTTGCGCACCGCACCGGGTCACTGGATATGTGTACCGTACCTGATGCATCAGGCAACCCTAATTAATTAACATGATGGAGGAGATATATTTGAGTATTTTAAAATGATGTGGAGTCGGAGCCGGAGTTGTAACCGTCAAGAAATATTATACAGGCTCAGTAGCCTTAAATAAAAGTAAATAAATAGTTCCTTCATTTTTTATAAATTTTTTTTATTTTATTTTTTACTTACAAAATTAAACATTTATATCACTATCATTGCGCAGGCGCTCAGTCGAGCACCTTAACGTATGAAATCATTCGGTCCATATATATATATATATACATCTTAAACAAAATGTACGTTATGTCATGGTTCAAAAAAAGAAAAGTATTAATAAATTTTAAGAGGTTTCATCATATGAAATTAAATTACAAAAAACTGGGTGAAAAAAATTAAGCTTAAATTTTAAATTGAGATAAATTTATTTTTATTTCTATATAAAATTTAATTCTAAAAACGATAAAATTAATCCGAATTTATTTTTTTTATATATATAAAAAAAATAATTCTCACAGCTGCCCTGCCCTCTCCCT
>JABUQX010000256.1:30000-53691 GCA_015478945.1 Trachelipus rathkii
TATATCTATAAATATTCCTTCGACATACGTTTAATTTTCCCGGGTTAAGGGACGAATCTTTCTCCTCTAAATTTTTTTTGTGGGAAAAATGAGGTAAGAATTTTTCACTGAGAGAGCGCAAACAAAATTTTCGTAATAATCTACGAGATTAGTCGAGATCACAAATGATTACACAAAGTTCGCTCAATGGTGCCAGAATGCGTGTTTTTTTTTTTTAAACGATGAAAAGTGGAATAAATTATAAGTTTAAGAGTAAATATCCTTAATGTAGCTTCAAATGAGAACTTTAAGGTAGACTAATGTTGATTACGTTAGATGTTATGTCATGCTATTAGACTTACAACTTTTTTTAATATTCCTCATTACTTAATACATTACGTTTGGAGCCATACGGGCAACTTCTAATTCTTTATGCTTATTGGTTAAAGAAAAAAAAAAAGAATGTAAAGTGGAAAAAATGCAAAATTTTAACCTTTTCAATGAAAGATGCTACTGAATAGCCTATATATATATATACTATTATATAAGCGTATTATAAATATTCACTAAATATCAATATTTTAAATCACTCATTTTTATGTCTCACAAAACCTATATTTATATCTTGCCTATATATAATACCTTATCTTACGTACTATATCATTATATACTAATTTTATATATATTTAAATCCATCAGCTGGATCTCACTCGATAAGCTATCCCTAGTGAGTACGACGAAGGTAGTAACGATGCCCTTACAGATCGTTGACAACTCAGTTAGGCAACATCGACGAGTCCGGCAGCGCGTCGAACCAACGCCTCATTCTTTTCGAGCAATTATGATTGATATGTAGCCAGTTTTGGGGAGATACAGTTATGGTCTCTTCAAATATTTTAATATACACTAACGGCGGAAGCAATATTTTTAGCACGATAAAATCTACGGAATTCTATAATTAACTCATTATTTATGATATATATATTTATATATATATATATATATATATATATATAAATATCCTTTTAGGTCTCTAATAATATATATATATATTATCAAACACCTTATATATACTCTCACTATATATATATATATATATAATCAGAGCTAGGCGTTGCGCCACCCATGCTAATGACGCCTAGCGTCTCCCTATCGCGCGCACTCACTCCACATTCCGTAGGAGGCAAAGGCCGTTCAATAGGCGCAACCCAATTTTCTTTAAAGTGGCGGACTAAGCAACAGTGACGCACAGCCAACTTCTGTGCGCCTATAGCCGTCGCCTATGAACAGGCAACATAAGCTTACTTACTGATTCTAGTTACCCACTTAAAAAGTAGAACTTAGAAACCCTGGCAAACTTGTATTAGACTTAAAAGCCATTTGTATAGACTACAAAAATTTAAAAATCTCTAATTATATTTATATATATATAATATTATATCATATATTAATAAATAAGGTATAGGTACTATATATATATATATATCTAATTACATATTACCTATAATTGTTATCCCTTAACTATTATATATATATCATTTATTCACCTTACCTTATATATAAACTTAATAGTTGCATACCCGCAACATAACACAAGGGTAGTAACTAATACCCTCACAACACCCAAATATCGTATTTATCCCAGCCTGGGATCTCTGATCCTGGACGCCTAGCAGTGAAAGCGTGCATGTGTTGTTTTAGTACCCTACGTCCATCTCTGTACGAGCCATACTAACTTAAGAAGAGCTTGTCAGATGACCATCTTTCCTTCCATATCTTCTTGGTGGTAAATAAACTCACCCACTCACAAACGGAGATCATACCAGGGCCGGCTTCCCCTTGTTCTGTACCTCCCTTTTCCTTTTCCTAAAACCTTGGTCCTCACAAGGGCATCTTTCATTGGTGGAATCAGCTTTGACCGGTATTATACGCCACACACCTGCACGTGCGAGCGGGAAGAGCCGATGATTCTCCTTTGTGAGTGATTATTCACCAGAGGAGGTATCGACAAGCTCTTCTTTTAGCCCGTCGTGGCATAGTGGTCTAAACACCTGCACGCTCATCTGACTAGGAATTCTTCCACTACGCACTTTTTTTTAGGGATAGAGCCTGAGCTTGAACAAAAATATTTTAGGGGTGTACCTTTATTTTACTTATTATATTATCCTATTTATAAATTATTCTTCTCACTCCTCATATTACAATTAGGATATTATATATATACTTATATACCTAATACATTTTACTATACCATACTTACTAATATAGTATCTCCAAAATAACAAATATAACCTCTATATTAATAATTTACAATATATATATTATAGTACTATATATAACTGGTTCAGATAGTTCTAACTAGCAAATAAATTGGCAAGCTTGGCTCTGAAAGATTTTCAGACTTCTGCAGCGCTCGAGCTGAACCTCCCTGGGGGAAAACATGGAATCAACAAATTAGACAATGGAGGAGGTAAAAGGACGTGTACATATTTCAGCTCTTATAGGCGCGTTTTTAACTTACAAAAACTTACATAACGTTTGTGTTGCTCCTTTTCATTCCTATAACCAGAGCGATGGACTTGTCTACTCTCTATAGACAACACCAACAAATTTTACTTTCGCAAATACAATTTAGCCTGACACATCCACTGGCAAGCGAACAAGTTCCCGACATTGGCGCATATAGGCGCTAGGACGCATTAGAGATCTACACAAAAAAATACTAGTCGCCCGCCACCTTTAGGTCGGTCCGCAGGCAATACGGCGGCAGATTTAAGCGCAGCTTTTTACATATAAACATTATAGGCCGCGCACCAGCTCTGGATCATAGGTATACATATATTAGTTATAGGTATATTATATCTCACATTATATATTTATCACTTATATATATCACTAAAATACTACCTATAAATTTTTACATAGATTTATCACCATTTAACTTTGGTTAAACATTATATTACTCACTAAACTACACTACTAAATTCTATACTAAAAACCTTTGTGGACTTCTTTTTTTTTTATCCTTATTATTATGGAGATCATAATAAGGTATATAGATCACTATTATAATATACTTAATATAATATTTAATAAATCAAGTTGGCATGGGTGAGTCGCACCGCAAAATAAATTAGGATCGAATTTCTCCTCACCGCACTCTCCTTCCGGTCCGACCTTTCCCAGAGTCTGATTCTAAAACTTATACCCCGCTCCCGACTCCACCTCTCTCGACTCCAACGCACTCTGATTCTCTCAACAGAGACACCTCCGATTCGGACCGACTAAAACCGTCCCCAGTCTCTTTCCACCTACCCACGATCCCGACTCCCCGAGCGGCCCCAATGGAAATGGAACGTGAATTTTTTTCCAAATTATGAACTTTTATTTTCCTCTTTATTGCATAGAAAACTCAGAAAATTCAAAAGAATTATGAACCAATTGAATTTTAAAATATTTTCAATAATGTAATTAAAAATTACTTATCTTTTTATTTTCAGAAAATGGTTAAAGACAATCAGCTTTATTAGAGTAAAGGCTTTACGATTTATTTTACTGCCCCACACGTAAACTATGTTGACAAAATTTATGATTTCAGCCAAATCATTACTAATTAAAATTATCAACATCTCACATATAATCAATAATTCAACTCAATAATAATCTAATGACATAATCTAATATTCCAAATATTATTATTATTATTTTTCATCCACATTTTATTCTTACTTATTAATTATAAAATATTATTTAATCATTAATAATCCAATTTAATATTTAATAAATCTAACTACCTAATCACTCTCACTTCACTTATTATTTTATCTACATCATTATATAACATTACCATTATTATTATTAATTATATAATAATTCAATTATTATTAGTATTATATTTGTCTATTTATATTTTCATTTATTATTTTAATTTATCTTATATATTTATAATGATTTATTTATAATATCTTTTCACAATGAGATATATTTTGAAGTACTATACATAATTATTAATATTAATATCAGTAATGTTTTAATCAACCATTTAATTTCTGGGTCCTCTTATTAAAATTTGATTCAATACTCTATACTCTTAATTTTTATTCATATTTATTATTTGGCATTTTCTACTCTTATTATTTTATTACATTATTACTCTGATTCCATTCAAAGATTGATGCATGATGCTTCTTCCGCGAAGAGGCCTGACGAGGCTATACTCATCTTTATTAGTACTCATATATTTCCTAACTCTAACACAGGGCCTCTATAATATTTCCTAATTATTATCCACCTATATAGTATACTTTCTCACCTACTCACTTTTCACTCTACTATTCCCTATGATATACTATATACAAAAACTACATATTTTAGTCTAAAATTTAATAAGTATATATCATCTATATATTTTATATTATTTCTTATATTATCTCACTAATCATATATCGTATGAAATATCCATGTTTTTAAATACCACACCCAATTCCTCATCAATCCTAATATCTCAAAAATAACTAACATTCCAACTACAAACAGCCTACCGGAAAGGAATACATTCTGGAAATGCTGGTCCAATTTTAGTCGGAAAAATAAAATGTTAAAAAGGAAAAGAAAATAATCCAACAAAAAGGCAGACGACATCCCTAACACAGCGGGAAAAAAAAGCGGGAGAAATCTTTTTGAGTGAAACAATTCCTGCGCTAACAATTTTTAGATGAAAAATGGTAAAAAAAAAATAAAAATTAAAAAAAAATTACAGGTACAATTAGATTATGGGGGTTCCTCCGCCCTCCCCTACGGGTATGGAAAACGTAACCCCCTTTGTTCCCCGCCCGTCGACCCGAGCCCCTACATTGCCGTGTAATACCTTTACAAATAATATATATAAATATATATATATATATATATATATATATATATATTATATAGTATATTATATATATAATATATACCTCTATAAATATTATCGCACATTAGTTATTATTAATATTCTATGTATAGTACCTGCTCCCAAACCAATAGCCAATAACTTATTTTATCTTATTTATTCTCCTCTATTGTTTTTCTACATTTTCCCTCACTAAAATTTTCACACTAGATTTGGCACACACATAAAATGTCACCTCCCATTTTGCCTCCGTATTGCTATCTCGATAGATATTCTTATGAGAGTATTTTATTTTTCACAGTTATTCACTACAGTTATTTATTATACCAACAACTAAAATACAACCTAATTCTTTTCTTTTCCCCTGTAGCTATTGTAAGTTGGTGTTCCATTGTAGCTGTTGCACGTGTCCTAACTTGACCTCGTCTCCTTTTATGGTCGTTTGTCTCACTTTAAGCTCAAGTCACTAGAAATGGCTTTATGTATGCACGGAACCTTCTCCTTCGAGTTCATGGTGTGCATATCCTTAATCTAACAAAGTTACAATTTGAATACATTAATCACATGTTAAATAAATCATGCGAAGCTCTATTGTTACTGAAATACTGTCCACTATTTTCCTTTGTAAAGGAAGGAAACTAATAACTATAACATCTCATTACTCTCCTTGGTTTGCAATTTCTTATTCTTTGAATGATGGTCCTTCAGTCTTCCATCTCATAAGCTCCTGTAATTTGTGTATACTTTCTTGAAAACATCCTACCTCTCATTATAATTATATCGAATCTAATCCTTTAATTATACATTTCAATATAATCCTCTAAAAATTAATCACCCTACCCACTATATACTATTCCTACTACCCTATATCAAGAGTCCGACTCCTGCACTTCGGTGCTAACTCCAGTATGACTCAAGCACGAGTTCTGAACCATTTCTTTAGAAACGATCTATTTATGCCAATTTCATAATATCTTTTAGTCATCATTTTCCCCTCCTTATTTTTTCCTTTTTCGGCCTTCGAAAATGAGATTCCTTTACATTTCTAATTCGTTAAAACCCTTCCACTCTTCCTTTTTTATTTTACTTCTTTCCAGGGAATAACTTGCTCCTGGTGTCAAAATTTTCTGTACTTTTTCTAACACCATTCATTTATTGGCCCATTTTCTTCCGTCCTCTCCACCGGGCCTCTTTGGGGGCTTCCACTCTAATCATTCTATATTCCTCCCAACTTTTCCTTCTTCTCCTATCCCCCAACCATTTCACATAGGACTCTTTTTTCTTTTTCCACCGCCTTCACCTCCTCCCTCCACCATTCACTTCCCTTTCCTTCTACTTGGGCTCCACAGACCTTTTTTTACCTCCCGCATATCCTTCTGGGCTTTTCACAAAATGTCTCTTTTAAATCTCTTCCACTCCTCTCCACATCCCTAATTCCGGTTCCTCTCAACGTCCTCCACACTATCCTCCATACATTAAACTCCGCTCTTACCACAATGTCATCTAATTTTTTCCACCTTAATGACTTCTATTTTTCCTTCTTTTTTCTCTTTCTTCTAAACACACTCACAACCCTTATCCTGGCAAACACCAAATAGTGATCAAGATAACCCTACCTGCCCCTCTGAAAACATTTACATCTAGTTTTCAAATCTATCCTATTATTTATACACACATAAAAAATCCCGTAACGCCCTCCCCCGTTATCTCACTCTTTTCCATGTATACTTATGATTTTTCACTTTTCTTGAACGCAAGTATTTTTCCAACTATCAATCTTCTATCAGCACATAACTCTAACAGACTTTCTCCATTATAATTCCTTTCCCCTCCAAATGGACCTATAATTCTCCCATCTCCTCTCTTCCACTCCGCATTCAAATCTCCAATAAGACAAATTTTATTCATTACCGACGGAAACTTCCCAACATTCATCACACACTCCAAATCTTTTCTCTCATTTCCTCACTCCCCACTCCATTTACTCTAATACAATTATTCCAGCTGAGCATAAATATATAAATATAAAGAACTAATTAGCAAAATTGAAAAGAAAAGGAAAGAGATACGCCACACTATATTTAATTCAGGGTTTGTCATGACGCTGGGCCCGACCCGAAAATGACCCCCAATTTCACACTTAACCGGGTTTTGTTAAAAACACGCCAACACATGAAAATAAACCCACCCTATTTTGTCGGGGCACAAATCGGAGTATCTCAAATTTTCTTTTATCAGCAAATAATTGCATGATAAAATAGTAAACAAAATAAAACTAATTTAAACGAAATATTAAATTCCCACACCCTCTTTTTATTCTTTTAGTTGAATACTGCTCTATTATTTTAAACTCATCATTTTTAATCTCATGCCTTGTTGAAATATATATATATCACTATTACCCTATATTCTATATATAGGTAATTAGTAGCTACTTCACTATTATATATATATTGATATATATATATCTAATATTATATATATATATATTATATATACTATCACTATATATTAATATATATATATATTACTATTAGTAAATAAATATTCCAATCACCTACTATTAATAATATAATTATATATAGGATTAATCTCAATTGATTCCTCAAGTCTCTATTTAATAATAATATATTATTTCCAAAGACTCATAATTACACATATTTTCAAGTTATATATTTTCAATGATACTATTTTTTGAGTCAGAGCAGATATTTTGGACTTAGAAAGTAGCTATGTTCAATATATATAAAACATAATTTCAAATATTTTTTCCAAAAAAAATACATTCTCTCTGAAAAAACCCATAGTCTCTTGCCCACTTTCCATTTTTTCTTTGGCGTTGGATACTACAATATCTTTCTCGTTTTCAGCAATAATTGCATGTAAAAATAGTAAAAACAAATGAAAATATTAGACCAGAAAATCATCTCTACTTCCTTTCTCTTAGCTTTAATTTATTTTATTCAGGAATTCCTATTTTAATTATATTTATTTTATGTTTGAAAAGAACAGTTTTTTATACAATTTACATTATTATATATATATATATATAATCATATCATATATCTATACTACAGTCTAATTATTCTAATATCTTTTATATAATGTAGCTACTAATGCTCTTTCTACATATAGTACATGAGATCACTCCATGTGTATATATTTATATTTAATATTACTACTATTAATATATTATCATCTTTTAATTTTATGCACTATAATCACTTACTATATAACTATATATATATATATTTATTATCACTATTTATATATATTATATATATATATATATATAATATATATATTATATATATATATATATATAATATATATATATATATGAGCCGTGTTCCAAAAGTGGACCTGCTAGATTTCTTCTTCGAGATGGTGAGGAGTTAACCAGGTCTTAAGGTTTGTATATTCAACAAAGTACTTCAATTTCAAAGTTGAAAATGAGAAAGACGTTGTTAGCATAAAAAAAAAAAAACTGATGTTTTTTGGTCAAGAAGAAATTCTTTTTGTGCAGTTGCGATTTTAATGGTATATTTAGACAATTTCTTTGAGTTTTTGTGTGTCAGATAGATAACCTGTTTTTCTTGTTGAATGTCTGTTGCAGGCCCAGTCGAAAATTAGATGCAATCCCTTTCTTCTACATTCTGTAGATCCATACTTTCAAACGGTTGTACTTGCACTTGATTCACTAGATTTGCCAGAATATGACAAGCTGTTACAAGATTTTTTCCGCGATGCACTCTTTATTCTCTTTTTCAAAAATTTTTTATTCGCTACTTGTATCACTGGTATATAGGTTACCTACTTTTACTTTGTTGGTGCCCTTATGACATTCAGAACCCTCAGTCCATTCACTTTCCTAGTTTTCTTCTCGCGCAATCTTCAAGATTGTTCTTATGCAATTACTGTTTTATACAACATCAAACTTATAATAACTTAACAAATTGAAAACAAAATTAAATTTCAATAACTTGAAATTCGCCCTAGAATTATTGCTGCTGAATAAGGAAAGTGAAAATTATCGTGTTAAAAACACCTCAAATTTCTCCACTACCCCCTGATTAGCCGGGTTTTTTTTTTTTCGGGTTTTTTAAATTTTAAAAACCGAGAAATCCCCCGGGCCCACTGGGTTTATGTTCTTTTTGTCTTATCAAAAAAAAGCTCTCTATTTAAAACTTGGGAAATAGGGATTTATAATAACGTAGAATAAAGCACGAGCTTAATCATTAAAAATGGAATAATATATAATATATTCACGTGCTATACATATTTAGCATAATATTGGCTTATTAGATATCATATTATATCTATTTGAGAAATTTTTTAGAGTATTAATTTTATATATTATTAAATATTTAATATTTTAAAATAACTTATCCAATTTTTGATTTTTCTGTATGTACAAGGATAAATGTTAAAATAATACTATAATTAATACATATTAGAATTATAACATATTAGATAGTAAAAATATATTTAAGGTAAAATGAAATATAAAAATATTAAATTAATTTATATACAAAAAAAGATTACGTTTAATAAATACTTTAGAATTGTTTAATTTAAATAGAAATAAAAAAGAATTAAATATATATCTTGTGATATGGGCACCTGCTGTAATTCAGAAAGCATTTCATAATTATAAGAAAATTTATTTAATAATCTACAGAGAGAAGTGTAAGGAGTATAGCTCAAAAATATATTAATTTTAATATATTAATAATTATTATATATATATAATATTTATTATAGTATATATATATAATAGATAATAGTTATAATATAAATATTTATAACTCTGAAAGTAAATTCCATATTTATTATGGATAGCAATGGAATGTATTTCCATTTTTCCTGGATTAGCGGAATCATGAACAGGTAACTATAGGATAAATAATAGGGCAATCTTGGGAATAGGTTAGTAGGTCAAGATTAGCTCGGGTATATAATATATAGAGACGTACTTTAGTTGTCAGCACTTAATAATCCACGACAGTATCTAAACCATAAAAATTGAGTAATCTCTGGGAGGAATCAAAATTCTCATATCAGATAAAAACTTGAAATATACCACTATATAGACTACCACGGCAATAGAAAAGATCATTTGTTTGGAATCATTACTTCTGTTTGGTATAAAATATTTATTATTGCTAGGAATACATGTTATATTAAACAATCATATCTATCTAAAAACTACAATAGCTAACATATAGCTTAAAAGGAGTATACCATTTTTTGGAATACCTTTAGTAAAAATTATTATAAGTTAGCGTATAAAATATTGTAAAAAAAAAAATAATAAAATAAAATATATATATAGTAATATTAATATATATAATATAATGGCTCTTATATTTATTTTTTTTTAGGAGCAGGGGACGATTAGTATAATATATATTAAATATAATTAATATTATAATATATCTATATATATAATTATATATATTATATGTTAGGATTGGGTAGGGTGGGTGTTGATGTTGTTAGTATGGTATTTAAATATGGGAGGCTAAATAACCTAACATAATAAACAATATTTCTTAAACATATATATACTTTAATTTTATATTTCACCAGGAGTATAAGTATTTTCTTAGGAGGGGATATCATCAACTTCATACTTCTATTCATTGTATAAATCGAGATATTACACAAGGGCTTAGACAGAAACTGCCAATATAAAAAAAAATTTAAATAAATTTTAACTAAGCATTAATAGTAAGAGCAGGGCACAATTTCGTGCACCCGGGGGAAGTTTTAACAGTGAGGAAAATAAATACAATAAGGAAGAACAGAGGGTGAGGGCACGTTCTGTTTTCCTCATGTACCTTCCTGGCGATTATATGGGGTATAGAGAGGAAAGAAGGTCAGAGTGGTATGTGGGAGGAGGCGGCGTCGGTGTTTCGGGTCACACCTTAGGCGCCAACAGAATCGTCAAAAAAATGACATCGCTCAAACGCCGCCACACCACAATGTCCTCAAAGCTAATATCTAAGCGCGTAATAAAATAGAGGCGGGGGAAATTTCTTGCTATAAGAGGTAAGAAGCCGCCTTTAACCTCCCACCAGGTGGGGAGTTAAAGGGAAAAGTACCATTTTAACGGTCCTACCTTTGATGTGAGCTTTTTTATACGATTTTGGGGCTAAGTTGGACGGAAAACACGAACGAAACTTGAAGCATTTTTAGCACAAATGCAAAAATGAAAAACGGCCTTTAATTTTGGCTAATATATAGTAAAAGGTATAACTAAGAGGACAAACTCTACTTCAGCTATGTAAAGTAATTACCTCTTTCAGCTGGAAATAAGGACTCTGAGAATATTCAGATAACTCCCAGGCCTTTGGGAAGGAGCTGGGTGCCAAATATATACCTAGGCCGATATTTCCTGAGCGGATAAGTAATTGGGAGCGTCAGAGTTCTCTTCCAAATCCAAAAATATATTCGGAATTTGGATTCCTGTGGATGATTTTCATGCACAAGAATGAGACTATTGATTTCTGCAGAATATGGGGGGATGGGTGCGAATTCTATATGTTCCATAGTTGAAAAAAAAAAACAAAAAGGGTTTTATCTAAAAAAGTGATATAACTATGTTAATTAAGTTTCATAGTTTATTTTTAACGAGTCATGAGCAATAAAAAGATATGAGTAGGCCCTTCCCCCTATGTAGCGAATAAAAAGGTCTCTGGCATTCAAATCACAGGCATCTCACGTCTCCACAATAATCTCTATAATTGAGTTATTTATTCTTGACATTCTCTGATGAGCAAATAAAGAGTTATTATAGATTCTTATATAAATTTCTTTAAAACTTTTTGATTTATATTAAATTTTTCATATTTTATAATTTTTTTTTCATTTGTCATTTAAATTGACTTTAATTTTTAAACATTTTCCTATCTAAAATCTTGAAGTTTGATTAAACTGACCTGGAAGAGATTGCCCAGAAATATTTTGGTATTTTTTAAACTCAGACTCCTTTCATTTTCGTATGTATTAGCATTATTTCTGCGTTCCAATTTTTGCATTATGAGTCTTTTTTTAACTTTTTTCTCGATATTAGGATACATTTTAAAGGGTTTTTAATATTACTATTATAGCTTACACTTATTATTTCTTAAGTGATAACTCTAGATCAGTCCCATGAGGGCCAGCCAATAATGGGAAAAATAATCCAAAAACTTTTTTTTGACACTTGTAAGTAGCAGTTGTGTAGTATTCTGGTAGTTAAGTGGAATTGCAGATATTTGCACTGCTGGGGATTGGGGCAATTAATTCGAGGCATTGTTATCTAGGAACGGTTACTGTTTTATAGTTTATCGTCAGTTATTAGCTTTGGAAAGGAAATTTAATAGTAGTTTGCCATTTATTGCAATGGTTTCTTTAGCCTCCCTAAAAGATCTCTCAGTGGTTTCGTTCAACATTTTTTTTTCTACTTAAATATAGTCTTCCTTTTAATAAATTCGTTAATGGATGCAAAATTTTCGCTGCCCCGGCATGTTTCAATGGAAGTAATTTAATTATTTATTTAAAATAATCCTATTATGAGAAAGCTCTAAATTGTTTTATATTTTTACGTGAGTTTAATCAACCACTTTAATAGGCTTACACTTATACTCTATTATATACGACGAAAACATTTCCATCAACTTTATAAATGAACCCCGAGAAAATTAAGTTCATTCACAACAAATTAAAATTTTTTGCATTCAAACAAATGTTCATGTATTGCAATCTTTATAAGACTTGCTCTAACACTAATAAATTTTCTTTTCCTCTTATGAGTTGCACTCAACATGTCATCTAAATAAATATATCAGTCTTTTATATGCTCCACACAGAAGATTCTCATAAACGGCAACGGTGTGACCATGGAGCAATCGGCATCGAGTTATTTGAAATAAACAGAGTACAAATTATTATCTTCTACACAAGGTAGTTCATCTATGATAACCTATTAAAAGAGGGAAAAGATGGAATCTTAAAGGGGAAAGGGCAAAGTGATTAGGTGAAATAACTTTTTACTGGGTCTTCTTTATCTACCGGAATAATTATAATAGCTTAGAAATTATTTACTAAATTTTAGGTGGCACTCTGACACGTCATAAGTTCTTCTAATTTTACTCACTAAAAAATTTTCGCCGAATGTGTTGGCGAAAACAATATGTGAGCTGATTCTGTTTATTAGTAGCGAATTAGGGGCAAATTGAATATATTTCAAGTCGCAAGCTACGCTTATTTGGTCATCACTCTTCAGCTTTTTGAAAAAATATGATTAATTAGGGAAAATATGCATTTGATATGAAATCATGGCGCACTTTGTTTATTTTATTTCCAGTAAAACAATAAATATCCCGAGTTAAGTATTCAACGTCGTGGTGTTCGCAACTCGTACAAGGATATAGCAGGAATTTGTCTGCTACACAAGTCCTCACATTGATCCTTGTGACAAAGAAGAACTATTTATTAAGGAATATTTTCTATTTTTTATCTGCGTTAGACTCTCATATCGATGGCTGTATTTTCCGGGATGCTCACAAACAATGAGAATTTTTTCTTTATGTTTGTCTTTCCATCGTTCGAAGTTTCACGACTATGTTTCAGGTTACAAAGACGCAGAATAAGATTTGTGACGTCATCAGATGTACACACATCCCCGGTGCTAAGGAGCGGCGTCCATTTCGAATTTGAGTTGTAAACCGCAGCCAAAGTTATTGAATAATATTGAAAAAATAAACTCATTCTTAATTATTTTTGTTTTATTTTAGGGGGACGATACGGGTATGGGTACCTAACTTTTGAGGGTAGCAACACTTTCTAACACAGAATTGAATGCTATTTATTTTTATTTTATGTTTTAAATTTTTAAATTGTTTATTTCATTATGAGTTTAAAAATTAAAATTTGTATATATATTTATCAAAAATTTATATTAGATAAAAGTTTCGACCTTGAATATTTTTGGTGAAGGTTGCATGTAACATAGAGTTCTGAGTAACAATTAATTTCTTTCAACTAATCCTAGATATTATTTATTAACGAATACAAAATTTAGTAATTTGTTCATGTAATAAATCGTTTTGAAAATCAATTAAAAAACCATGTTCTCTCAAAAAATGGAATGCCTAATATATTTATTTTCAAATTTCATACATTAAACATATCTACAGTATACTGCTTTTCCAAACCAATATCCGGAGATACGGTTCTTATATCATAAACATTTATTTTAGACTTACTCTATTTAGCTTTTTTTTTTTTTTACTTTCATCTGCATCCATAATATTTAAGGAAGAACCAGAATTATAAAAAAAAAATATTTTTTATTATCAGTATTTCCTCTATTTTAATTAATAAAAAATTAATAAAATTATTTTTATTCAATGAATTTCTGTGAGAATGTTCGGTAAGGATAAGAATAAATTTAATTATTCTCCCTCACAGGCAGAAGCAAAGAGAGAGAGAGAGAGAAGAAAGATGAGGGACGGGAAAGGTAATAATTCGCAGATCGCGAGCACGTTGGTAGTTGCTAAAAAGATGCTGGAGTCGCCACCCTGATATATATATATATATATGACCAGTTGTGCATAGAAAGGCTTTTAGATAGGTATACCTATATAGTTGTATATGCGTAAATTTTCATTAATAGTCCATAATCGAAACTCTTTGAGTAAAAATGCGAACTAACTTTTGAATCTTTATTTACATTTATATTTAAATTTAAATTTATTAATTTACACAACCAGCATTTCTAAAATAATATTTTTTTTTATATTAATTTTTTATCTAAGTAGACCTTATAAAGATTACCATATACTGATACCCGCTGGTACCTCAATTCCTGACTCAAACATCTAATCAAGCGTCATTTGTCACAAACTACAAACCCCCCTGCCAAAATACTATACGTTATAAATAATAATTTTATACTTGTTTTTATCTAAATTTAAATTATATTTAGATTGGATTTATATATTTTATTCAGCGTAATTCTTTTCTATATTTGATTCAATTATTAATTTAGCATAAATGCAAACCAACTATAACTATATTTATAATTATTATTATATATAAATTCTGAATTTTTTGTGGGCGTAAGATAGATAAACTATTTCTTTCGTCTGGAATATTATTGTAGAAATATAACTTCACTAAACACAGGATAAAAAAAATACCGATTCATTGAATATATAAGAGAAGTTTTTCTACCTGACTCGGGAGACAATATATTTAAAGGGAGTGAGTCTTATGTAGTGTTCATACGTTTACATTTACCTCACTCGTGTATTCTGGGAGTTTGTCACTGAAAGGAGGGCTGACGAGCGGAATGGTCTTAAACCACACGTCTTTTCACGCATGGAGCCCGCCTTCAGCCGACAGAGTGGTATGCACCCATCACAATATTGTTACCTTACTGTATATCTCTGCTGTGGGCATAATGATGGGCGCATAAGAAATATAGGACGGGCAGTACATTTTGGGAAGACTAGTTTTCCTTCACAATTTCCTCTCATAATGTTGTGCGAGAAACATTAAACTATCATGTATACATAATCTATCAGGATACTTATATTAAGGAAAGTGTTGGTAACTGCGGTTTTCGAGAGTGTTGGTGAAAAATCGTTATTGTGCTTCAATAACAATCTTCCCTGACTTTTCGAACTAACTCTATTTTAGTACGATTATTACCCGATGCTCCGATAAGACTGATTGATGCGAGACTTGGTTTCGGGCTGTGTCAAGGATGAATATTTATTTCGTTCTGGGTTTTGGGAATGGGCATCCGGCGGAGGCATTTGGCTAACATGTTTTTTGGTTACCTATAAGGTCGAAGCGTTCTATCATTAAAAGTCTTCATTTGGATACCAAGAAAAAAATGTTCTTATTGAATTTTTTAATATTATATGTATATGCTTGAATTTTTGGAAAAATTAATACTTTGTTTTGAACCGATGTACGAACTAACATTAATTTATTTATACGCAGACTGATTACTTCATATTTTGAACTTCGCCTTTACTTCTACAAATCCCGTTTTCAAAAAAATTCTGGTATAATGGGGAAAGTTTTAGTGAACTCAAAAATAAAATATTTCAAATCATACTTTGAAATAAGCGGTGGAAGCTCATATGTTTTTGAAAAGAATCCAAAAAATACGGATATATTTTACAATTAGAAGAATTTTTTTTTTCTAATAATATGTTGTTATATAATGTGTCTATACCACAGCTCAGTTTCATTATAAAAATTTTTGGGATTTAACCGGAGAGGTGCAATTCCGCAGAGAGGACAGTAGTCAATGTCGGTGTCTTCTGATATTTTTTTGTAGTACACTGTTCTACTCCAATAACCAAGAGTTTTACTGGGAGCCTAGAAACCCGTATTTGCGTACCTAATTTCCGAAAATATAAGCTCCCTTGAACCACCTAGAGGGACTTCTATTTTGGCCGGAAAGGGCGCTAGGGTCACTTTACCTCCTCCCCCGACTCTCAAAATTCCTCTAGACCACTACCTCCCCGTGAGATCGGCTCAGCGAGTAATCTGTTTCCTTCGATAACATTGGATTAACATGATAGATATTCTCTTGAAGTGGAAAACTTTATGGTAGTCTTGAACACCACGCTCTATGTATTACTCCCCACTCCTGACTCGGCGGAGCTTACATACCGACGACCCCCAATCTAGTAAAACCGCACCTCGATAATATCTGATATTATTCATATAAACTAAAAGCTAGTTACATAATTTTAATTTAAATAAATAATAATTAGATAAGTAACTATGAATTGACCATTATCTATAGGTATATGAGGTACTAAGAACTTACATCTAATATATGAATATTGAACCTAGAGATTCTAATATGAGGTAAAATAGTATGTTATTAATTATTTTCCTATACTCTTACTATTATTTATTATTCGTATGTGAGATAAGATGATAATATATATATATTATATATTAAAAAAGTATACGAATGTTTTGTTCGTTTATTCTCATGGAGAAAGTCATTTAAGGGAACTCTAAACTAGAGAGAGAGAAATACCTATATTATACTCTTTTTTATTACTGCCTCATTAAAATAAATACGAGAAGATATGAGTAACTTAATATACCTTACTATCATATGAGTAGAAGGGTATGAGGAGGTAGGAGCCTAATTCATTATAGTGCAATATAGGAGAAAGTTTTCATTATTATAGGTTCCATTAGAGGTTAGAGAGTTTTGGGGTGATGTAACTATATTTATTCTCGCACCCTATAAATTATATATCGTTATTTTGGAGGGGTAAATTATCTTTATATTTTTTCAAAAATAAATTATCATATTATGATAGGTTAATGAGTTAAGGAAGGGTCCTTTTCTTGAGATGCTTGTTCAGAGACGTGATAGTGGGTCTAAGTTTAGTTAATGTTGAAGAAAACAAAAATTGGGGAATGCAAGTTCCTACTGTGATATTATATCTGAGAGAAAGCCAAGGGAATACGCCACCTTAATAATTTAGACAGTAATTAATTAATGAGGTGAAAGCGCTACACCATACTTTTTTATAAGGGAGAGAATAGCGAGACTATGAGATCTTATCTTTATACTTTATATACCCTATTAGTACTTATAGTGTGGGGTATTATAGGTATTATAATACTGAGGTATTATATATATTATATTATATATATAACAAAAAACTTTCGTTTGAAAGATAGATATTTCGGAAGATTTGTTAGTTATAATATGATAATTTTACAAATAATATATATTTTAGATTAATTAGATGCACTTTTATCTTATCAGTCCTATGAGGTCTGTGGATCACATGTAGGAGAAGGATGGTCGGAATTGTTTTAAGAAATTTGAGCTCCAAAATATAAGATATGGAAGGAGTGAAGGGATTAATCCAGAGGAGAGGATGAGACTTTTTGTGGAGGACCCGTGTGAATATGAAGAAGGAGTTTAGAACAGACTAAAGTTCCTATTGTAGAAAAAATGGGTATCATTGGAACATCTTTTATATATATCAAGTAATTCAAGAGAATGATCTTGAATTCAGGAGGATTGAGTATGCAGTTTTTTTTCAATATTTGTATTGATGGAATATGTGAGGAAAATTTGTTATATGTTGAAATTTGGATTTAACTCAAATTTTATCTGCGCTTTCAAATGTGAATTCTTCACAGTCAGCTTATTTTGTAATTTGTATATATGTTATATTTATTTTGGGGATATTTTTTGTTTTCATTATTAATTATTTTTTTATTCGATTTAATGAAATAGAAAGTAACTTTAGGTTATTTATATTATTCGATCGGGGAGGGTGGAGACTAATACAAGAAAGAATACTAATTATTAAATCATTTTTTTTTTTAGGCTTCATCTAAGCCAAGGAGGAGTAGCCATATGTTTGAGATTCGATCCTTTCTTCAATGTTATACCTTGGAGATCGAGCATCCTACACTGAGAACCCACACTTCGACCAATCGGCCGCCAACCAAAATATGTCTCATGGCCGTGGTTAAGGCAACAAGAGGTGTGTCTAAAGCTCAAAGCTTATTTGTTCAAAAAAAAAGGTGCGCAATTGTATATTATTTAATCTATATTTAAGCATTCAAGAAGGAACGATGAGATTCTTGTTCTTAGAATATATCTTATCATGTGTTTTTTTTAATTTTAAAATGTACAATTTAGCAAAAATTTTATGAAGTATATATTTAAGTAGGAGTAAAACAAGATCGAACATAGGAATATTGGCTATAGAGTTGTGTGCTGTAGTTGGCGATGGTTATACCATAGTGATGGCCTCATTTGTTTTATGTGAAGAAATATATATTAGAAGGAAAAGGGGTGGTTTTGCAAAAGTATTGTTGAGCACTAAATATCACTTTATTACTCCGGCGAGAAAGTCATGCGTAAATAACGTGGTTCTAAGTATTTGTATATATTAGGGAGTAATATACTCAATATTTATATAGGGTCAATTAATATAATTATTGATTAGATAATATAATATATGTATGAGAATATATAATATTATAATATATATAATATATATATTATATATATTAATATATTAATAAATTATATATATTAATATATATTATATATTATATATAATATATATAATATTATAATATAATTATATATATAATATATATTATATAATTATAATATATATATATATATATATATTATAATTTTATTATTATATATACTTCAATATATATAGCTATTAACAAGTCTTAATATTATACAAGCTTCATTGGCTTTGAAAAGAGAAGTAATATGAACCATTGATAACATTTCTAATAATTTAAAGATAAAGGATATAAATAGAGTAAAACTTAACAAGTAAATATTAATATATATAGAAAAACGAAGGTTCATGAGTTTGTGAATGTTATTATTCGATAATATGTATATATTATATATGATTTGTGTTGCTTTCTATGAGATGGTGTATTAATAAATTTGTGAGTGTAGTAGAATAGATTATAGTCATAATAAGTTATATTAGAAAGATGAATAATTGAAGTCTATAGTATTTAGAGGTATATTGAAAACATTTTTTTAGTCATCATAATTCTACCTACTTGTGCCACTACTAGTAACTAGAATGCTCACTCTCCAGTTATACTAAAACTGAGAACTATTAGTGATATGAGTAGTATATTGAGTTTGTATGGGATATTAATAATAATACGAGTAGAAATTACTATTTAAGAGCATGATATAGATATAATTAAAATTACAATAAAGGTAATTAATAAATAAATGTTAGCGGGGCCCCATAGCTATATAGCTCTACAGTTAAATCCGCCTCTACTTAAAACTGAGTATTATTATAGGTACTAGAAACGTGCGTTGTATATAAAATAAGTTTTAAATATCTATATTAATATTATTATTATTATAATTATTTATATTAATATATTTAACATGATATATATATATAATATATAATATATCTATATAATATATATATATATATATTATTTATATATTATATATAATATTAATATATTATTATAATATAATTAATATAATATATATATATATATATTATATATATTATATTATAATTTATTATATATAATAATATTAATTATAACATATAATATATTTATATTATATATTATATATATATATATATTAATATTATATTTAATATTTATAATATATATATATATATAATTTATATATATTAATATATATTAATATATATATTATATATATAATATAATATATATAATAAATATATATTTAATATATATAATAAATATATATATATATAATATAATATATAATATATATATATATATTAATATATATATTAAAATTTTATAATATATATATATATTATATATATAAATTATATATATATATATTTAATATATATATATATATTAAATATATATATATATTATATAATTATATATATATTATTATATATATAATATATATATATATATATATATATATTAGTTATTGTATGTGTGTGTTAAGGTTTTAAGCTATAACATAATGTAAATGTTATAGCATATATTATATAATATATATACTAATATAATATTTATATATATAATATAATACTATAGTCATATAACTATATAACTTATGCATTATATTTTATAAAATGGAATGGGTATATAGGTGGCAATTGGCTGACAATCCAGTTTTATTAGATACTAAATGTATAGAACAGTAAATGATAATTTCATAATTTTTTATTATATTTTTTTTTTTTCAAATAATTATATTACTCTTGTCTTACCTGAAAGCTAATATTTTACTTGCCATAAACTATACAATTATATATTAGATATTATAGCATGACCTAATTCAGTATATAGTATACCTGTAAAAGTAGGGCGGGGCTCTAGCTGTATATATTTTTGATTTATTGGTTAGATGTTTTGAGAGTAAACATAATTATAAAATAGCCTATAATAATAAAAATAAAAATATTACTTTCATAATTATATTATTTTATTAAATAATATTATTAGAGAGTTGACTCTTATTATAAGATCCGCCAAATTAAGGTGGAAGTAATTAGTTAATTATATTAAAGTATTGTTTTTAAATTTTACACTTCATATTAATATTAATTATAATTATTATAATATTTATTATTCTAATCAAATATACTAGTTAATTATATTAGGAATAGAATTACAGACTATATATAGCTGTGTTTATATGTATTATTAAGTAGTTAAGTTAGAGGTTAGTGAATTTTAAATATAAGTATTAATTTAGGCGCCGAAGGCCTAATACTAGCTCATAATAAGGCTCAAGTAAATATAAAATTAATATTATATTATATATATCGTTTTAAATTATATACTTAATTATTCTATATCAATATATATCTATATATATATATAAGTGCATCTCCCGCCCTACCTTCCCTATTTCATTATTATAAGATTATATCAGATATATCCCAATAATGTTTTGTTAATCTTGATTATGTTAGATTTGATATATTATGCAAAAATGGGTATCCATTTCGTAATTTTATGTTTTTTTCATTTAAATTGGAAATTTATTATGCAAAATTAAAAAAATAGAAACATTCCCTTTTCATTCAATTGTTTGGTCTGAAGCGGTTTTTCAACGTTATAACTATATATATATATATATAAGGGTGATAAGCAAATTAAGAAGTCATAAATTACATTTTGCAGAATATTTAATTGAATTACCAACATTCCACATATAGATACATAAATAAAAATATAAATAAATATTATAATAAATATAAATTTAAATATGGTAACTATTATATATATATATTATGAGCGTTCATAATATATGCTTTTCCTTTGTGACTAACTATGTTACATTTAATTACATTATTTAAATCAAATTTTAAATTTTTTGTGATATTCTTTTTTCACAATAGCTAGTTATCAATATAATTGTAAATTCACTAATAATACTTAGCAAAGTTTTTCATAAATCTAAATTAGTCAGAAAATATAAATATGGCATATATTTTACCTATACCTATATCATATATATATTATTATAATATTAAAATTCATATTATATAATTATATATATATATTATTATATAATATATTATTTATAATTAATATATATATATTATATATATTATATATATTATATATATATATATATATTATATTATATATATATATATATATTAATATATATATATACATTTTTATTAATTATAATACCTTAATAATGGGATTTAAGGTCCTCCTTAAATATTTCTACTACTGAGGATTTGGTACATCCACCCAGATCCTCAATATATATATTATTAGGAATGTACCATTAAATAATAATTTAATAAAATTTATTATCAAGTTTTAATATATTATAAAATAAAATTATTTAAAATTTTCTATTAAAATTTTTATATTTGTGTCACTGAATTTCATTTTGTAATACGTTTCGGGAGATCGCATGTAATAAAGACTTTTTCAATCGTCTTGATAATTATTACTAATAAGGTGATTTATTATAATCCTTATATATAGTATTAGAATAAAATTTTTTCATTTCGCCCCTATAAATGTTTAAATATTTGCGTGAGACTATTATTTAGTCATTTGAGATTTCACATATTTATTCTAACTTATTATTATTATATTTAGATACTTTATATTAATGACAGTTAAATTCTAATTCATTTACATACTATATACAATGCGGGTGACAGTGTGAAAGTCTAACGTATTAAAAACGGAAAAGTAATAGTAAGTTTAAATAATATCGATTTAAAATTAGACTATAAATAAGAGTCATTCTTTATTTAACTATACTTACATTTAATTGAAGTAAATATTATATTTTGGTTTAATAAATATATAATCATATAATATATAATATATGTCATTTAGACCTATATGTAACTATTCAGTGTCCTAAATTTAAAATACTATTATAGATCTATATCCACAGTATTTTTATAAGGCCTAAAAGAGTGTAATGTTAACAAGCATGGACTTGCTAGCGGTCAAAATTGCTGATGTGTCATTTGAAAAGAAAAAAATTACAGAGGCGCAGTATAATCCGCTATTTGTAGGAGTTAGTATCCGTTCTTATGTTATTGAAATATTTACATTATCTATTAAAGTTATGAAAGTTTTACATGTCTTGGAAGTTACAACGAATTACCATAAATTTAATAGTGTTTGTCCTTACTGATTTTTGCTGTACTAGGTTCTAAAGTTTCTCTCTACTCTGATAATGGATTCTTGAGGGAGGTAGACTTATATTATGAATCCCTGAGATACGCGTATACTTTATCTATTTTATACGGCTTTAATTTACTGAAGACTCAACTACACGACGTCTGTTAACAAGTCTTCTGTTCCCATCAGACGCTCTCAGTTCGTAAATTTAAGATTTAATCTTAATTTAATATAATTTAATAACGTTAAATGATTAAGATTTAATAAGCTTATGTTAATAAGATTTAATTAGCTAAATTTAATAAGATTTCATAAGCTTAATTTAAAAAGATTTAATTAGTTTAAGTTAATGAGATTTAATTACCCAGTTTAATATGATTTATAAATATACACACTTCACTGCAAAAAAAAAAAATGTGCCAACGAAAATGTGACACAAATGTCACAGCGAATTTCTCAATTAAAATAAAATAAAAGAAGCTTGTCCGAAATGGTCGACAGAGAAAATGGTCGACATGTTACTAAAAAAATCTGGTTATTTAGAGTTTATGAACGAATCCAACAAAACTTACCTTAACCTAACCTAACCTAACCTACCCTAACCTAACCTAACCTAACGAGTCCAACAAAACCTAACCTAA
>JABUQX010000257.1:0-5000 GCA_015478945.1 Trachelipus rathkii
ACACGCGAATATATGCTTAACCCATAACAATTGTTTTCATATTACATAAAGCTAACCATTAGCATCATATGAAGACTAAGAAAACTAATGTACAAATGGGACAAAACTAACAACAACTTACGCTCGAAAACTGTAACATTAACAAGAGTTCCACACTTAACACCAGGAAAGTAGCTAACCAATGCATTACAAAACGTAACCTATTCATACTTTTTTCACAGCCGATTTATCTCTAACGATTATTAACTAATCTTTACATTGAGCACTAGTAACTATTAAACAAATATTTATCATACTTAACCTTGTCTTATATCATACAGAACCAACGAATAACTGTAACATAAAACAGCCTTATCCAGTATAAAAGAAAAAAAAATCGTATGAAGAAAAGAACGAGCAATGTTATAATAGTTTAATGATTTTAAAATATAAGTAAATCAGTAAAATCAAACCATCAACCACCTCCCACCATGACCCTTTTTGATCTAGTTGATCTCATGGATTCGATGGTCACATTTTTCGAGTACTTTTCGCGATTAAAATAACACAAAAATGTGCTTTGATATACAACCATGATATTGCTAACGATACAACGTTTTTACTTTAATAAGCTAACTTAACATACACGCTGAAAAACTAAGAACTTATAATGTACACGACAAACCTAACACACCAGTAGTAACGATCAACTACTAACCATTAACAAAAACTTCCGCACTTAACACAGTAATCTATTACATACGCGCCGACGTAGAAAATCGTTAGCGGCCTATCACAACTTTTTTAAAGCATATCTCTAACATATTCAATGTTAATTTTACACTAACATCGTAATATTAACAAAAAACTTCTAGCATAATCCTGTCTAACAATTTCATACTGAGCAACGAAAATACGCTAACACAACAAATTTTTGCATCATCTTCGATATTTAAACAAAAATTCATCATAACATCGTCTAAATATCATCATAATCCCCAAACGAATAATTGCACATAACAAAGTTTAACCAAACATAACATTAAAAATAACAAAATTTTATTCCTGACATAACATAAAAATAAAGTTCGTTTGAATAAAAATATCACAAGTACAGCCGTAATACGTTTACTGAGTTTAAAGCTGTAATCAGTAAATCAGTAAATCTCTATATCAACCCTACAGTTCCCCTATCCACCCACCCGCCTATGATCTATCGAAATATTGATTCAAGTCACATTTCGAGATCATTTTTGGATAAACTATAACATAAAAATAGCTTCTGAAATTATACTGACCTACAATATATGCTTACGCAACAAAGGTCTTTAGCATCAAATAAGCTAAACGATTTCATACCTGACACAAAGAATATTATGTAAAAAAGCAAACTGTTAACATACCTTCGTATGAAACAATCCGCTAACACCTGAAAATTCCCTACTTATCAAAGGTAAAGTAGCTAAAAGGTCATACAATATTCGATATGTTTCCACTTTTCCCCATATCCGCAACAGGTAAAGCCGTATTATTCTAAAAAAATCCCTTAACAAAAGTGACCAACTCTATCAAAAGAATACCATGCATCTTCAAATATGAATCGACACGGTATCTTCATCAAAGTGTCACGCGTTCGAGAATAACATCATTTGAACTATGAAAAACGTAGACATTAGCAAAAATTTTGGGGGCAAACCGAACATTACTCAACAAAAACTTTACCTATATGCACGCGTTTCTAACACATCATGTGTTCAGTTTAACACAGTAATATGTTACAAAACTCATCATTTCTCTAACAAATCAGTGTTAATTTCACCTTGTCATTAGTAATATTTAACATACACGTACCTAACTTACGAATAACAGTTTTCATTAACCAAGGGTATCTAAAGCAACACACATCACCTCCCGAGAGAAAATCCAAGGGGATGCGCCCCTTGAAAGAGTGCCGAATCCTAAATGCATGCGATCACCCGAAGGGGTTGCAAGCGCGGCATTACCCCACCGAAGGCGCTGAAGCCGCTTGGCGCAGGAGGCTTGAGTCGCCGCCTCTCATTCGAGAGGACGCTGGTTCAATCTTCGGCAGTTGGAGTTTTATCTACCAGGGCAAGAATAAAAACTCGGCTGCGAACAAGTTGGTGGCGCTGGTTTGGGATACCGGCCTCTTAAAGTTCGAATTTCTGTGTCCCCGTGTTACCCCCTGCATAGGGGATAAAAGCACGTTAAAAGGTTAGTTTATATATATATTAATATATATATATATTATATATATATATATTTATATTATATATATAATATATAATATATATAGTATATATAGGTAACCATTTTTAAAACCACAAATATCCGCGAGGCGAGATCGCTTGTACGATAAGTTGTTTCGAACGAAACGAAAACTCTGGCAACAAAAACTCTGGGCAACAAATTGCCTACAAAAAACTCTTCATGATATATATATATTTTATTATATATATATTATATATATATATATAGTATATATTTATAAAATATTTATTATATTATATATTATAATATATATACTAACATTTAATTAAATTGTAGGTGAGGTTAGGTTGTTAGGTTAGGTTAGTTAGGTAAGTTTAGGTTAGGTTGGTTGGTTAGGTTAGGTTAGGTGTAGGTTAGATATATATATATATATAATTAATTATATTATATTATATATATATATATTTATATATATATATATATATAATATATTATATTATTTATATAAGTTATATATATTATATTTTTTTGGCCGCTGGGTGTTATTAACACTCATAAATACTTATAAAATAAATACATAAATTGAACATATTTCAGACTATTTCATTCGAATCAACATCGTATTTAAAATAAACACACGTATCTCCATGCTTCAGAATTCTAACTGAATTCTGTCGAGTATACCATAATAAGACTTCTCGTTCCATTAACCCTGCCGGACGTATAATTCCAGTAAACTTTCACGTTTGATTATTTATTAATCAAGATCAAATTTTATAAATTGAAATAAGTTTTTCTCATTCCACTACATAAAAGGTATTATTTGTTTAAATAAAATTCTATACTAACTCTTTTTTTTTTTCTCATACAACTTGTGGTCTTAAACTGGATTTCCCCATATATATATATATATATCTTATATTATATATATATATATTATATAATTATATATATATTATATATATATAGTATTAGTATATATATTATATATATATATATATATATATATATTATATATATATATATTTATATATATATATTTACTATATATATATAGTATATATATATATATATTTATATATATTTATAAATATTACTATTATAATAATATTAGTATATATATTATATATATTATAGTATATATATATTATATCATATATAGATATATATCAATATATATATAATCCCATGCACTCGATCATATGAAATCTAGGTAGAGACATTGGGACATTTGATAGGAGAAGAATAAAGACGAAGGGATCAGAATCGTCTGGGGTGGAGTTAGATGAGCAAAGGAGGCCGAAGAGGTTAGCCATTGCAGAAGGAATATAGCAACAGATCCATCTGAACGAATAAAAGGAGGACAAGGCAGATTTACAGAAGTCGTTTCAAATGTTTATTCAGTAGAGATTCAAGGAGATCAGAGCAACTTCCTTTAGTGAAACACGCATTGCCTGCGATAATTCACGTACAACAATCCGAGCTGAATGGAATTGTGTGAGAGTGATAGGGAAATAGGAACACCGGGCCCCGGCCCCAGCCCCGGCCAACCCCGGCCCCGGCCCCGGCCCCGGGCCCGGCCAACCCCGGCCCCGCCCCGGCCCCGGCCCCCCATCCAAAAATCAGGAAAAACCGGGTTTTTACCGGGGTTAACTGTAAATTCTACACTAAATAATAGAGGGTTAAATCAAAAAAAATAAAAAAATAAATTTTAATTCCATTACTCCTTCGTTATAAATTGATGCAAAATACAATATATAAACATACTCTAAATAAATCAATTTTTTTTTTGGTATTTACTTTTGATTCAAATTAAAATTTGAGGCCAAATTATAATTTTTCCGAGTTTTAACATAAAATATTCAAATTTGATATATCAACGCAATCGGAAAAAGGAAATAAATCATAACTGTTAAAATTTAATGTATTTATTTATTTAAAGTGAATATCTTTAGGAAAGTGAATACTTTACGAAATCTCTTTCAAAATTATTATTTTTAATTGATAATTATAATAATATATATTATTATATATATATATATATATATATATATATAATTATATATTTTATTATATATATTATGTATTATATATCATATATATTATATTTATATATATTTAATCTATATATTTATATATACTAGAGAGGAAGCCCTTGGATTTCCTTTTTAGTGTTATGGCTATTATGTCACTTCATGTTTATTACTAAATGTACACAAATTAAAACATTTTTAGAGACAATTTTTTTTAATTAAATAAATTTTAAAAAGGAAAGCTAATTTTCGTCCCGACACCGGCGAGACCTCTTCAGGCTAAGGGACTGGCTTTCTTTCTTGATCTTCACCAGTTCAAGTGTGTTTCAGTCTGGTCTGCTATTTCTCTTCATGGTGTGTTGAAATATTTGATTTCTTCAGATATTTCATTTGTATAAAATCAGTCTTAACTTCACCGGGAATGCTTTATTGTTAGTTTATAATTTATAAATGCCCAAAAAGGATTTCAATGATTTTGCGATGGTCGCTGTGATTGATATTTCTGTTGATCATCTTCTATATTGTTATATTGACTAGAGTGTCCGTGTTACGCCTATGACTCTGTTAAGCTGAATTCTATGCTGTCCGTGTGCAGTCAACTCTGTATGTTGATTTTTTCTTCTTTGCAATCTATGGTTTCACCTATATATGTTTTATTTGCAAGTATTGCAGGGGATGTGGTATAACAAGCTTTTGGGGGAAGATTTTTTTTTCTTTTGGGGGGGTGTGAGAATGTTTTTTAAGGTGATGTATTTTGAT
>JABUQX010000257.1:10000-17500 GCA_015478945.1 Trachelipus rathkii
TTAAATGGGATCTCAGAAGATTTGATATAGTAATGTCCATTTACGCCTGTTTCTGGAAACTTAGGGATCCCCACTAACGGTCATCTGACCAACCCTTCTCTCCTTGGGAGATATGTTAGTAAAAAGGCAATAGCTTTTTTGATTCGTTAATATATTAAATTTTGATAAGTGTTTTGGCATTGTATAGCAAATCAGTTCTCTTCTGAATTTGAGTAGTTTTCTATTTGCAAGGATTCAATTTTTTGCATGTGGACCCACCGGTTGCTATAACAATGTTGAGTATTCTGTTAGAAAGTTCGGCAGAAGTCTTGGATTAATCCATTCGCCTACGGCTTATTTGGTGTTGTTTATCACCAAACCAATTATCTGTGCAAATCACCTTATCTTTCAACCTACCTTTTTTTAATTCGTCTTAATTTTTTATGTCCAGTTTTATTATATTAGGTGGAGAATCTCGAGTTTTTTTTGTTCTATCTTTCTACCTCTCTCTCTCTCGTCGGTGAACATTTAAAAGTATGATATTTACAAACACTTTTGTACCCAACGTGATGTATACTGATTTTTTGTTTTAAATTTTTTTGTATACCTAAAAGAAAATTTCACATACAAAAAAGTAAGCAAAACGCTAAAGGGAAAAAAATTGAGGAAAATAAAAGATTTAGGAAAATTGAAAGGATAAAAGATTTGGGAAATTCACTATTAAGGGGAATGCTTAGAAAAATTTCAAATTTAAGATTTGTTTAAAAGATCCTCATAATACGAGAAAAATTTCTCGCTCATCAGTTGAATTAGAAAATTTCATTAGAATAAGTGGTACCGGAATTACTGCCTTGTCGTAAACAAATGAAGACCATTTGTTTACTAGTTACTAAACTTAGATATAGATCGTAAATAGCATAGAAAATAGAAAGTTTAGAAATAAAACTAAAATCAAAACATCTAAAACTTTGTCAAAATTTCATAACGTGAAATTTTGATTTTTTTTTAGAGGATCGCTCGGGAAGCGATTCTTATCATAAAAATATAATTGTAACATTCCCCCTTTAAATATTGTAAATGAAGAATTACTCTTTTTATTATAATATATTTATTAAAATATATATAATTAAAATTATAAATATTTATTTATAAATAATAAAAAATCGACTTAATAGTTGGTCGCGTGGCCTCAGAATTTGCCTCATAAATTGAGACAGAAATTTAGATACAAGAAATTTCGATTATTATTTATTTTAAAATATTCAAATAAATATTTTATAAAGCTTAAATTTTATTTTATGGTTTTAAATCATCAATGATGATCTTCCATAATATATATATATATACATCTATAGATTTTTATCGCAAACCCATAGAATTAAATTTCGAAGTTAGCGATTTTCAAAAAATTGCTGTACAATTTCGCGGTTCACAAATTCCGTGCATGATAGAATCATGTAACTATGGTGAATGCTAGACATAGTTTAACCCCTGGTGGCGGAGCAAAATTAGAACCCCCAGGACAAAGAGGCTTCCCCCTGTCTGTAATAATAATTAGTTTCCAAGAATTAGACATTTGCTTATTACGGTTTCTTTTTGTTTTCCTTGTTTTCTAAACAGAAACAAGAAACATTAGGAACCTAAAATAAAAGTTATTACATCGGAAATTTGTCTTTCTTCTAGAATGCGTTGCATTTCTAGAGATTGACGATTCCTACAATAATAATTATTGTTGGTAGTCATTACCATTAATAATAATATTATTATTATATTATTATTATTATATTATTATTATTATTATTATTATTATATTATTATTATTTTTATTATTATTATTATTAATTATTATCATTCATTTTTTTTAGGCTGGTAAACTGTTACTGCTTTCTATTATTAATTATTTACTATTATTATATTATTATTATTTTATTTTTATTATTATATTATTTTATTTTATTATCAGGGATATTCATTTCTATTTACGAGTGTATTGCTTCTCAAGGATCGTTAGTGGGATCGTTCTCCATGTTCATCACTTATAGCAAACATATTTGACTGAAAGTTTTCGGGATGTGAATCAAGGAAGTGAATCTTTAAGGACATGTTACATCCCATCTTGTTTGCAGTCAGTAGTTCACTTGCAATGTCTTTGTAATTTTCAGATTTATTATTTCTAAGAAAAATTTTAATAACATCTTTTAGAGCTTTCCAAGTTCTTAGTTCCACTTCAGTTAACATGTTATCAAAATTTCCATCTTTCATTACTTCCCTAATTTGTGGGCCCACTGATATACATTCTTTACTCTTGGCATCACTAAGCTCATGAAATTTCGTTTTAAATACAAAAAGTCTTATCCTTTCTGATCCATAGCTTTTACAAAAAAATTTTCATTAGGCCAGATTTAATATGCAACGTTGGATCACCCATGCAGTAGTTCGTTGGTAACGTTTTTCACTCCCAGAGTTAGCACTTCACGCAGTGTCTATTCTTCCTGTATATAATGACGTTCTCGTGCCAGGCTATCCCTTTCACAAATAAAACAGCAGTATTTCATTTAGCCTAGCTGAAGCCCTAGTAAATGAGCTATAACTTTTAAGTCTTAAAATACAAGCCACAGGTAGTCACAATAATGTTAACGGCATACGTTATAGGCATAGATGAAGCAAAACAGCTTCTAAACTTTTTCTTTTAGACGAGTCAATGAATAGGCACCAATTGCTTGGATCATGGTTCTGACCTAAAGCATCAAACAATCCTGTAATATTCGAGCAATACACTAAATTCCATCTTGAGCTAAACATTTATCAGTCCTATACGACGTTTTCGTATTGATCCTTGCATCATTTTCTAATACATTCCAGGTTTTAATCGGGATGCTAAAAGTTCTGACAAAGATTTTGATAAATGTAAATCTAGAATGAGGTCACTAACCTCACCCTGTGAACATACTGATGCTTTCAGCAATGGACCATAGTCAATCTGCTGTGTAGGTTCTTAAATTTTTATCAGTTTGAAAATCAGTCAATGTCTTCATCCAAAATCCAAGATTCCGGTGGATTAGGGACAGGAAGCAGATTACTATGTGTAGCAGGTCGTATAGCTGAAGGCAAATTAGGACAATTCATAGTATGCTTTGTTTTGCTCCAATACCTACTATGTCAGTGAGGCAAAAGTGAGATGGTCCTTTGGTTCTCTTCAAATCATTGGTACTGCGAAAAGCATTTTACATGATTCATCTTTTAACCAACTTGTTAATAATGTTGTGCAAGTTATACAACAAATGTGAGGTGCCTAAGACTTATCTTCGTTTCAAACTTTTTCATATGATCGCATTTGCACTATGAATGAAATTACGTTTCTTTGACTTAATTAAAAGTTAGTTCTCCACACACGTAACATAAACTGTTGGCACTATTTGAGAACTGCCTATGCATTATACACAATATTCAATGAAATATGTAATGTAAATGAATCAAAACAATTCTATTAGAGTACCAAAAACCAGCTTAGTTGGATCGTAACAAAGGAAAATGAACATCATCAGTTTTCATTCCGTTTTCAGAGATTTTTACTTTTACAAAACAGAAATAAACTTGTCTTTATATATATATAATAATATATATAATATATATATACTATATAAGTATATATATATATATTAATTATATATATAATATATATATATATATATATATATACAATATATATTATAGTATAAATATATATATAGGATAGAATAATATCATAGTTATAATAAACTATAATATATATAATATATATAAATATATATTACTAGTATATACTATATATTATATGAATTATATCATATATAATATATATATAGTACAGTATACACTAGAATAACTCTGTGATTAAAATCGCAATTTATTATTTAGATGTTAAATAAAGAAAATAAGTGGGAAGGTAAAGAAAAGATGTACTGTCTTCTCGGATTCGACCACCAAGTTGCCGAAAATGAGGACAATATGCTTAACTGCTGTTACGACTGTAGCCATCACCAATACAACCAAAAATTGAGTTAAGGACAGTTTTACAAGAGCAATCGAGTTCCTCTATCAAGGCGACATCACGCAGTGTCCAGCTGTCCTATCCCTCGTTCTAATAATAATGTACGGTTTAAATATGTCAAAATCGAATTTATATTAGATGTTAAAATAAAGAACATCAGTTGGGGAAAGCGTAACGAATTACTAGGCCTTCTTCGTGGACGAAACGCACCGCATGTTGCGGAACATGAGGACAATATGCTCGATGCCTTACGACTGAGCCATCCCCCAATACCCAAAAAAGTTGAGTTCAAGGACAGTTTTAAAGCAATCGAGTTCTCCCTTCAAGCGACATCACCAGGTGTCAAGCCTGTTCTATCCGAGCATATTGTCCTCTTTTCGCAACATGCGGTGGTCATCCCGGAGAAGGCAGTCATTCTTTACCTTCCCACTTATGTTCTTTTATTTAACATCTAAATAATAAATTGCGAATTAGTGCAGATTATTTAACTACCTTACATATTTTTAAGAAGCGAGGATAGGACAGGCTGGACACCTGGTGACAGTCGCCTTGAAGGGAACTCGAGTGCTCTAAAAAACTGTTCTTGACTCAAATTTTTTTGGGTGGGGGATGGCTCGTTGACACGAGCATCGAGCATATTGTCCTTATTGGCACACATGCGTGGTTGAATTCCCGGAGAAGGCCAAGTAATTCTTACCTTCACTTAATGTCCTTTATTTACATCTAAATAATAAATTGAGAATTATGCAGACTATTAACACCAACATATTAAAGAACCGAGGATAGGACAGACTGGACATCTGGTGATGTCGCCTGAAGAGAACTCGAGTTGCTTTAAAACTGTTCTTGAACTGAACTTTTTGGGTTGGGGATGGCTCAGTCGTAAAACATCGAGCATATTGTCCCTCATTTTGCGAAAACATGCGGTGGTTCAATCCGGAGAAAGGCAGTAAATTCTTTACCTCCCCATTATGTGCAATATTTACCATCTAAAATATAAAGAACGATTTTGCAATATTTAACACCTATATATTTTAAGAACGAGGGATAGGGCAGCGCTGACTAACCTGGTGATGTCTCTTGGGGAACTCGATCTGCTTTAAAACTGTTCTGAACGTGAACTCATTTTTTTTGGGTTGGGGATGCTCAGTCCGAAAGCATCGAGCAATATTGTCCTCATTTCGCAAAATGGTGGTGGTTCAATCCCGGAGAGGGCAGTAAATTCTTTACCTTCCCACTATGTTCTTTATTTAACATATATATAATATATATAATATATATATATATATATATCATATATATATATTAATATAATATATATATAATATATATATATATATAATATATATATTTTGACAGATGGATATTGAATCAACCAGCTAGTTTGAGAATTCCGCGCGTGGAAGCGTCTCAAACAAATGCTCATTTCGCGTTATTAAGGCAGACGTAATGGACGCCAAGAAAATTGTGTAAACTAGTGTTTGGGACTTTAATAGTTGAGACTGTGTTTTCAAGTTGTCTATAATAAAGGATTGAATTTCCAGTAAACAAGGATAAAGTTTATTAAAACTAGTTGGAGTTAGGTTTAGTGAAAACTCTATTCGAAGTTTTCACACCCCAGAAGCTAGTAAATTGAGTATTTTTGAAAAGTTAAATCAGGTAGGAAATTAGCAGACATCTTTGAGTAAAGTTTAGTTAAAATCAGGAAAAGGAACGAAATAGCATTGAATAATCAAGGTTGTTAAATGCTAAAGTTGATTAGCACTAGAATGGTTTAGATTTGAATTAAGAAATTGCGTTAAAATTACTTTTAAGGAAGAAGGATGGAAATTGTGGGTAAAGTAAATAGTTGATTGATAAAATATTTTGAAGTAAATTTAGGGTGTTTTCATGATATTTTAGTTAAGAGATTATCATTAGAGTGTTATAATGCTATTTTTGTGACTAGTTGTCACCGGACTCGTATCATGCCATTTTGGCTAAGAGATTATTAGAGTGCTATCATGTTCTTTTTGTGGACATTCGTCACTAACAACCAGGATTATGGGAGTTAGGTATATCATTTTGTGGGATTCGTCACTAACAACCAGGATTACGAGGTTTTGAAAAAGTGTAAAGTAGGGTTAAGGTTGAGTTTGAATTCTATATTGGAGGTAGAATGACGAATGTGGAGATAATTTAGAACGTTAAACCTAAAATCGGCAAACTAGTAGTTTACGAGCTGTTACGTGACAAATACTAAAATATTGAGTATTGAATTTAAATTTATGTGTGAGAGAGAGAGTAGCTAAGTGTAAATGGATTATTATTATTATTATTATTATTATTATTATTATTATTATTATTATTATTATTATTATTATTATTATTATTATTTTATTATTATTATTATATTATTATTATTATTATTATCCAGGTGTTAGATATATGAGTCATGTGTATTAGGTCATTATTATTAATTATTATTATTATTATTATTATTATTATTATTATTATTATTATTATTATTATTATTATTATTATTATTATTATTATTATTATTATTATTATTATTATTTATTATTATTATTATTATTATTATTATTATTATTATTATTATTATTTGTATTCAATAATTATAATTATTAATATTATTATTTTATTTATTGATTTATTGTTATATATTATATTATTATAGTTATTATTATTAATTATAATAAATTATTAATATTATTATTATTATTATTATTATTATTATTATTATATTATTATTATTATTATTATTATTATTATTATTATTATTATTATTATTATTATTATTATTACTATTTTTGTTTTGTATCGTGTTTGTAAATATTTTGGACATATATATGATACTGGACATTTTTATTTTAAGGAACTATCCCGGGACTATAACGTCGGGACTACTGGAGGCACGCTTAGAACCTTGAGTCGATTGTGTTTAATTGTTTGACATTACATAGAGTGAAAGGCTATAATGTTTCCTGAACTGACGTGGCCAACCGAGTGGGACATACATTCATTAAGGTGTCCTTGTGAAACATTGTCACGGATTTTACAAACCGGACTTTGGCATTAAGGTTACTTAACCTTCAATGGATCAGGAGGGTACTTGAGTGGTACTCCCCACCTTCACTGGATCAGGAGGGTACTTGAGTGGTACTCCCCACCTTCACTGGAACAGGAGGGTACTTGAGTGGTACTCCCCACCTTCACAGGAACAGGAGGGTACTTGAGTGGTACTCCCCACCTTCACAGGAACAGGAGGGTACTTGAGTGGTACTCCCCACCTTCACAGGAATTACAGGGAAGTGTGATAGTGCTTTTTACTGTCCCAGACTATTAAGGTTCCTATTTAACCCGAACTGGAATTAATCAGGGTTACCTTTTGGTGAATGACACGTACGATTTTACTTTTGTAGTGAATAATTTTGTAATTACTTTTTTTCTCGCTCGTTGCTGTACAAACATTGTTTTCAGTGAGTTCCGGT
>JABUQX010000257.1:22500-32500 GCA_015478945.1 Trachelipus rathkii
ATTATTTTATTTTATTTGTGAATTCTTTAAACTTTTAAACCAGGATATCAACACATATTACGTCACAACTAATCTTTTTTTAGTATATTAATTTGTGCTTGCTTTATTATTAATATGAAAGGTTTAGTCATTTTTGTTATTTGTGAAAGTTCTTTAAACTTTTAAACCAGGATATCAACAATATTCACCGACTAATATTTTTAGTATTTTAATATTTGTGCTTGTTTCATTATTAATTATCAATAAGCTAAAATTTTTTTTATTTATTTTGTGTGAATTCTTTAAACTTTTAAACCAGGATATCAACACATATTATTCCTGACTAATTTTTTTTAGGTATATTCAATTTGTGCTTGTTTCATCACAATGAGAAAAAGAAAAATTTCTTTATTGTTTTTCATTATTTGATTTTTAAAACATGATATCAACACATATTAGTCACCTGACTAATAGTTTTATATCATATTTAAGTATTTTATTAAATTATTAAAGCCACATCTTCATTTTTACAAGAATTCTTCAAACTTTAATAAATTTACTTTGACTCAACATTATTCTGATGCTACAATGAATCAGTTTTTTTTTAGTAAAGGTTATTTAGTATCGTACAGAGTTAAAGTCTCATTATGCTATAGTGTTATTGATCTACATTTCTCTAAGCCTTATGGATCTTACTACCACTATTTTTTATTCTGTCATTTTACTTGTTAACTTTAGCTAAGGTAATCAGTAAATTAAGTGCAGTAAGTTTTTTTTTTAATTCTCTCAAACGATTTAATTCTTTCTGTAGTCCATTCATTCAAAAGGTTTAAAAAAGTAATTTTGAAATTTGCTGCAATATAGATCATATAGTTCAAAATTTAATAATTTATTATTTTGGTTGTCATACTTCAAACTTTTTAACATTATATTCACCGTAAATAAATCAATGAATTATGGGTTTTAATAAAGTTATATGCTGTCGTGGTTTATTTTATGTCATTATAACTGACAACTTGAAATGTCTTTAGTGAGCTTCAGAAACTTAATTTTTAAAATTATTTTTATATCAAGTGACTATGTTTGACTTAATATATTTATTTGGGTTCCACCATTCAAAATTTATCAATGTTTAAATATTTTTCATGGGATTTCTGCAACACTGTAGAGAATACTATTGTTCTAGAGACTAACGTCGATCCAAAATATTTTTAGAATTTTAAAGGCTTTTTTTTTAAATATTAATAATAATATAATTCTATATTATATTTTTTTATTTATTTATTTTTCTTATCAGCGTGTGCGTAATAGGTTATATTCTTGTTATAATATCGTGAATAATGTATCAGATGTCCCTGTAAACGTGCGCCAGACTAAGGTCTATATCTTAACCTCTCACCAGTAGAGTGAAATTAGAAATAAATTGATATAATAAATTATATATATATATATATTATATAATATTATATTATAATATATATTATATATAAAATATTATATATATATATATGTTTATATATATATATATATATATAATAATATATATTATATATAGTATATATATTATATATATAATATAATTATATATATATATATTATATATACTATATATATATATATATACAACACATTATATATATATCATATATATATTATATTATAAGTATATTATATATATATATGATATATATATAATATATATTATTATATATATATAATATATATAATATATATATTTATATATATATATAGTATATATATATATAATATTATATTATATATAATATATATATAATATATTAATATATACTTATATATATATATATAAATCAATATGTTGTAAAGAATACTCCTTCTTCGGGCCACACTTGAATTTTTGAACACGTTATAAATATAATAAATATAATATATATATAATAATAATAATAATCATATAATAATAATAATATAATAATAATAATATAATAATAATATATATAATATAATAATAAAATAATATTAATAATTATAATTTAAAAATAATAATAAAGAATAATAATAAATAATATATAATAATAAATTATATAATAATATAATATAATCAATAATAATATATAATAATAAAATATATAATATATAATAATAAATAATAATATAAATAATAATAAAACTGAATAATAATTAATGGCTCTTCCGGCTACGTCTGTGACTGCTGTTGTTTTTTGTTGTGTATTGTTTTTGTTGTTGTTGCTGTTGTTGTTGCCGTTGTTGTTGTTGTTGTTGTTGTTTTTGCTGCTGTTATATCAAACTGTGTCCAAATTACTAAATCCTAAAACAGTTTGCTACGTCATTCCACTGCTCTCATCTGGGGTTACAGTGTGTCGTAGCAAATACAGTTCTTTATTGGTCACATTCGAACTACTAAGAATTGCGTAACTCATATAATAATAATAATAATAATAATAATAATAATAATCATAATAATGAATAATATACTATAAAATAATAATAATATAATAGATATAATAATAATAATAATAATAATATGGCATTGATTTAAAAAGAACTAATGAAGACGCAATTTATGTCATTAATTATAAAAAGGTGTTGGAGCACGCTTGCCTGGCGCAATCAGCTAAACGCAATGCATTTGAGTACGATATCTCACTCGTGACGATGGCTCAACTAAGAGCTGTGGCGGCGGGCCAAGTCGATTTTGTCCCGCCTGTTGTGTGTGTGTGTCTAATGGAAGCGGGAGTTGCCTTGACATGTGATTGACAGTCAGTAGTGTATTCGATGACTTGAACATAGCAACAGAAGTGGTAGTGGTGGTAAACCTGAGAGCATCGAAACAAGCTGAGTGGGGTTGGGTGAAACGAGAAAACCCTCATGAGTTCGATAACACCCACGAAAGTGCAGGCGAAGTCTCCGAGAGGGCCGGAGCGGAGGGACCCACCATGGAGTGTGGGGCTGAGCTGAGGTGTAGCTGGGAACCCCTCAAGACATTACGTGGCTGTTCGGGTAATGCTCACACATTTGTATGATGTGCAGACGCACGTTTCCGGGGCCAGGTGACGTTAAGCGTAGCCTGAAAGAATACCACACAAAAAGGAGCATGAGGAGGGTAAAACAGCCTCAGGAAAGAACGTGAAGAATGAAAATATTCTCTGGAACAGCTAGAGCGGATAAAAACGCCTCATGAAAGAGTATGAAGTAGAAATGTACCCTTGGATAAAGCTGGGAGGGGGTCAAAACACCCAAGAACGTACGTAGGGCGGGTAATGCCACGAACACATTCTGTTGCGTGAGACCGAGCATGGTCGTAGACCCATACGCGGTGTGTACGTTGCCTTCGGCACGTAGCATACACCTAAAAATACGCTCATGAAAGAGCGTGACGTCACCTCTGTATCTCTTGTAGTGATGTTTACTACTCTTATATATATATATATATATATGATATATGAGTATATATATATATATATTATATAGTATATATAGCAATATTATATAAAAAAAATGATATTTATTAACAATTAATTGGAACAAACTTCCAAAGTTAGTTATATATTTTTAAATATTATATAAATTAAAATTTAATATATTATAACAATATTTTCGGAGATTTTCAATCAGAAAATTGGAAAAGGCTTGTAAATAATAATAATAATATAATAAAATAATATAATAATAATAAATAATAATAATTAATAATTATAATATATAATAATAATAATAATATAATAAATAATAATAATATAATTAACAATAACAATATAATAATAAGAGAAGAATAAGAAGGAATAAGAAGAAGAAGAAAAGAAGAAAAAAGAAAAAAGAAAGAGGGAGTAGGAAGGAAGTAGATGTAAGCAAGTCAGAAAAGAAGAAGAAGAAGAGAAGAAGAAGAATTGGGAAGAAGAAGTAAGAAGAAGAAGAAGAAAGTAACTAAAATAAATAATTATATAATAATAATTATAATAATACATAATTAATAAGTATAATAATCAAATGATAATAATAATAAACTTGCAGTGGGGAAAAACCCCATCGGCCAAGGACTTCGCTAGATAATAAGCTTTCAACGGAAGTACCAATTTGTCATTATGTGTTCATTGTTTACTATGACTTTTGCTTCTAAAGGAACTGTTTAAATAATAATAATATAAATAATAAAATAATAATAATAAATAAATGGAGAGAAAAGAAGAAAAAGTGTTAAACGATAAAGGAGGACTCGGAGACAACATATTTTCTCCGTACTTGTATGCTATATTTTAAAATAATCCTCATTAAATAATAAAGAAAAATAATGTTTAATTCAAGTTCACTCACATAAAGAGGAAACCAGATTGAATAATAATAAATGAGTGTTTACTCGAAACGTAATTAACAATACTATCCCACATGAATAAAGATTTAAATATTATTCCTTTATCATTGAAAGGTTTAATAATAGTTTATAAATATGAATAATCATTGAAATTTTAATTATAGAATAATATAGAGGATTGAATGCTATTTAAGAAAATCTTTAAATATGAATAAAAAAATCTTGATATAATAATAATTTCATAATATTATATAAATTATAATAAATTAATAAAATAATATTATAAATTAAATATATATATATTAATATTTTTTTGACATATAGCAATTATTGAAATTAATGATTAATGTTGCTCTTCTGAAAAATTAGATAAGAATTAATATATAGATTAATTATAATTAATTATAAATTAATAATTATATATAGTAATAAAGAAAAAGAAGAAGATTAAGAAGTATTAATATATATAGAAGAATATATGATAAGAAGTAAGCACAGAAGAAGAGAAGAATGTAATAGTATCAAAGAAGTAAAGAATTATAAGTAAAATAATATAAAAGTATATAGTTATAATTATATTATATATATTATATATAAGTATATATATATTATATATATATATATTATAATATATATATATACATAATAAGATTTATAGTTATAACATTATATATAATAAAGATAAATGAATATTATATTAATAATATATTATAAAATATAATATATATATTATTATATATATATATAATATATTATTTTATTAATATAAGATTAATTAATAAAAATAATAATAGATATAATAATGTGATATAAGAATAAATGAAAGATAAAGAATAAGTATAGATATAATAAGAATAAAGTAATAAAATAAATATATATAATAATATAATAATAAAATAATAATAATAAATAATAAAGAATATAAATAAATCCAAAATCTAAAATCTTCTTTTTTCACTATTATATAGTAGAAGTATAATGTAACAGAATTAATTAGACCAATTTAAAAATAATGTAAGAATGATAGTAAGGAAGTTATATTTATAAAGAATTCTAAGACAGAAGTAAGATAAACAGAAAAAAGAACCAAAGAAGTAAGAAGAAGCAAGTCCATAGTAAGTTCATATGAAGCTATGTTTAGCTTTAATGCTTCTTCGTTCTTCAAGAAGAAGATAAGTTATCGTTATATGCTTACATTTTAGATATGCTAAATGTCTTTAAGTACTTTATGTAAGGCTTTGATTCTTAGATCTTCTTACAGCTTCAAGTTTTCTTCTTAATTCCTTCTATCTTACTTCACTATCTCCATATCCTATACGTATACGTCCTTTTCTTCTTTTCACTTCAATCAACCAATCCTCTTTATCTCTACACCTTAATTCTTGTATATCTGTTGTTGTTGTATGTGTTGTTTATTTATCTATATCTATACTTTAAACGGTATACCTTGTATAACTAACTGTAATTCGGATTACGAATCAACTAAGACATTTCGATGTATCAACAGACAACTATATCTATATCTGGATTTGTTAAGCTTTTATATCGATACCTTAACATACAACGAACAACGAATTAACAAAAACAGAGTGTGTAGATATGGTTGTTTGGAATGGTAAGAAGAAGTCATAGTGTTAAGAAGGTAAGATGTTAGGTGTATTGGTAAGTTTCTTAACTGTCTTCTTCTTCTTCTTCTTACTTACTTCTGTAATTGCTATCTTCTCTTAAGAAGAAGAAGAAGAATGAAGAAGAAGAAGTTAACGATATCGTTTCAAGCCAAGTTTTCTAAGATAGAAGTAATTCGATTACCATGTCTTTCCTTGGCATTCATTACTAGCTACTTATTCTAAGTTTTGCTTCTTTCTTATTACGTAAGTTCTTCTTCTTCATAGATAGCAATGTCTTCTTTATCTTTAGTTCATAAAGCTTCATATTCTTTACGTGAACTGTTAACGATTTAATGTTCTAGAAAATCGTTAAAAAGGAAAAGTCAGGGTGAAAAGACAGCGAAGTGAAAAAAAGCTTATGACAATTGTTCGTTATTGTTATTGTTATTGTTGGATTCCAGTATAGTAGAGCTAGGTAGTCAATTCTGGTCTATGTTTTATAAATTTCTTATTAAATTGTTATTTTTAATAAGTGTAATATGTAATATCGTTGACGGAATAAGATTTTTTTGATTATGATTTGATTATATTATTATTATTATTATTATTATTATTATTATTATTATTATTATTATTATTATTATTATTATTATTATTATTATTATATTATTATATTATTATTATATTAATATCATATGTAAAATTATTTCTCATATGACGTAAGATCATTGTCACTAGTCATATAACTACTTTTGTCACTTCTGAAAATATAAATTTCATATATTATTATATATATATATATATATATATATATTATATATATTATAAGATATATATATATATATGTATATATATATATAATGTAATATATATATATAGTATATAAATAATATATATATATATATATATTAATATATATATATATAATAATATATATAATATATATAGATATATAATATATTTGATATATGATATATAATATATATCAAATATATATTATATATATATATATATATAATAATAGATAATTATATATATATATATATATATAAATAGTATATATTATATATATCAAATATATATATTAATATATATATATATATATTATATATATTATATATATATTATATATTATATATATATATATATATATATATATTAGTATATATAAAAAGTTTTTCATTTAAAGAGTTCTTAAATTAGCACTCAAACTTCATATGATATAAAAATTTACAAGACTTTTTTAAAACCATTTTAAAAACTTCAATGGATATAAGGAAAATTTAAAACTTATGGGGATGAGTTAACGTTTCGAAACCTAATTTCCTGGTTTCCTCTTCGGAACTGAAAACTTTTTCTTTATTATTTTAACGAGGTAAAAACTAAAATACACTTGAGGAAAAAGGCAAAATGACGTCACACTTCCTTCTTCTTCTCATCCAATTTTTATTTCAAAAAATACCATTTTTTCCTTTTTCTGCTATAAATCTTTTTGTGACAGGATCAAAGTTAAAAAAAAACTCTGACACATTAAAATTGTCTTCACTAGAAATGAAATAAGCTTCTATCATCTGATTCAAACCTTTTTCTTTTGATAAAAAACCACAAAAGCAGCCTGCCTTCCCAATTAATACATGTGGTTTTCTTTTGATAGGACAAAAATGTTTAAATAATGCTTACTATACATTGCCTCTTCTAACCTTCTTCCCTTCAATGCTTGTCATTTCTAATTTTTTTTAGAGTTTTAAGAGTGTTCTCCCTCAATAGGAAATCAATTCTATTGGCTCCCAATCACTAAGATTAAAGTATGATGTGATTATTTAATATGTTTATTATATATATTATTATTATTATTATTTATTATTTATATTTTTAAACAGTTCCTTATAAGCCAAACGCATAGTACGATGAACACAGTGAACAAGTGGTACTCGTAGAAAGTTCGTTTATTATCTAGCGAAGTTCCTTGGCTCGATTTGTTCCCCTTCAATTATTATATTTATATCAATTATTATACTATTATTATTTATTATGATAATATAATTATTATTCTTCTCTTTTTATTCTTCTTCTTCTTCTTCTCTCTTTCTCTCTTCTCGTTTCTTCTCTTCTTCTTCTAACGCTCTTTTCTTGTCCTTTCTTTTAAATCTTTTCTCTTCTTCTTCTTATGCTTTCTCTTCTTCGTTTTTATAAATTATATTATTGTTATTTTTTTATGTATTATGTATTTATATTATTCATTAATATTAATATAATTATAATCACTCATAATTTATAGGTTATTATTCGATGATTCACAGTTTCCTGAGTGAATATTATTTCTTATGTAAATGTATATATTCTATATTATTATTATAATTTCATTATTATATATTTAGTTATTACTTAAATAGGTGATGAAACATATATTTAAGCTTCAAGAGTTGATGAGGCGGAGAGGCCCGAGAATTTGTGGGAAAAAAGAGATACAACTTTCAGTTTCTCCTTCATCATATTTTATGTTACGTATTGTTTTCCCAAAAATCGAAGCAGTCGGTAAAGTCCTGTTTCAAGTACTGTACCCAAATAAAGTTTAGGATAGGCCTGATGCCTTTTATTGCTTTTGTTTAATTAATAAAAGGTTAATTTAGCGTCAGTTTTTTAATAGAAAAGATGTTATAAATAAAATTAATTTCTTATTTGTGGATTGTTGATTTACTCTGTAATGATATTATGCTAGCTTCCTACGAGAGAAAACCATTATTATATACACATATTTCTTTTTAATATTTTAAAGGGGATTGGAAGGAAAAAACAAAATAATGAAGAATGCTCTACGTTTTGTATGGGTGGGCTTGCTATAAACTTTATAAGATAAATGGGTTCGTGTCTGTAATATCTTTAAATCAAAAAAAGGAATGTGTACCTTCCTATTTTTCATAGTTTATTTTGAACAATTTCACTAGTCCCAGCAATTTTTCCTTCAAATATTAAAGATTTTAACCTTCCTAACAATTACTTTACTTACTTGAGAGACAAAATTTAGAAGGACACATTTTTCTTTTTTTAGATTTTAATAAAGATGATTAAACATACAGCAGGAAGCCATTTATCTTAATTAAAGTTTAGTGCAAGCCCCCAACCCATACAAAACGCAGCTTTTCCTCATTATTTTTCCTTCCCATCCCCTTTATATTAAAAAAGAATATTGTGTATAATATGTTTCTCAGAGCATATCATTATTGCGATCCAACATTCCTACAACAAGAAATTAATTTTATTTATCATACTTTCGAAAAACTGGCCTATCCCCCTTTATTAATTAAACAAAAGCAAAAGCATGCCTATCTAAACTTTATTGGTTTGAAAGAAAATATCCCTGCTAATTTTGAAAATACTACAGTTGTACCTTTTTCCCCACAACTTCTTGATGCTTTAAATTTATTTTAATCACCTATTTATATTAATATGGTTGATTCAGTTATCCCCGGGAAACTGTGATCAAGACTATTGAATTAATAATAACCACTACCAAGCGTGAATTGCAGGAGGGTGCTTCTAACAAAATACCGCCTGTCTTGTGTGCAAGTGATTTCAGTTCCGTAAGAGGAAAACCAGGAATAGGTTTCGAAACGTTAACTCACCCCATAATGTTAATTTTTCCTTTTGTTCAATGTGAAAGTTTTAAAATGGTTTTTAAAAGTCTTGATAATATAACTAAACTCTATATAAAGAAAAAAATTTTTATATATATATATACATATATATATATATATATATATATAATATATATATATATATATATATATAATATATATATATATAATTTTATTATTGTTTATCATTATATTATTTGGTATACTATAATTATTATTATGATGAATATAATTATATTTTTTATTATTCTTATTATTATTATTATTATAGATTTAATATTATTATATTATTTATTTGCATTTAGTATTATTAATATTATTTATTGTCAATTATTACTTATTTTGATTATTATAATGTTATAATTGATAATAATTAAATAATAAAATAAAATTAATATTATTTCTTCTGTTAATAAAATAATAATATTACTATCACAACCCTTGACCCCAATATTTAAAAAATAATTCAT
>JABUQX010000258.1:0-35000 GCA_015478945.1 Trachelipus rathkii
TTTCTCAGCTGATAGAGAAGTCGGCAGGATGTTGCGCGAATCTGGGAGTCATGTTCGAAAGTGGTGGAGTGTGGACTTGGCAACGCCCTCCTCGAGAGCCCCTCCTCCGTGTGCGCCCAGGAACCCCACTACGTAAGCCAGGGAAGTTATTCCAACATATCCTGCTGTTATATCTTCACCCTCCCCGGGGGTATGACATTCCGCTCAGTGCGTAGTCTAGAGTTCTCACGGGAATCATAAGACTTTATCCTCCTTACGAAGACTGCCGAATCCCGCAAAACATGTGACTATTTTTAAGCTGGATGCGCTCTGGAACATTGATTACATTAACCATTTATGCAACGTCTCCTCCAATGGAAACTGTCGTGTATATTTTGCCAATTACGAAGAGCTATGAAGGGAGGTCATCTTGTAGCTTCATCAGCCGTTGGCTGTATTGTTTACAGGAACTCAAGACTTCGCGACCCGAGAACTTTTACAGCCTTCAAGGTTCAGGAAACCCACGTTATTTCCCTGAATCGTGGACGGCCAGCTAAAGAATGGGAGTCGATTCCTGCTTTCGCGAGTCTGTCCCATCTCTCCAATTCCCCTCTCCAACTCCGTTACAATGCCGTAACGTTCGATTTCCATCTTGAAAACAACCGCCTTACATCTGTGCTGAAATCTGTACCTAGCAGGCCCAGCGTAAATTGTTACCAAGAAGGACTAGTCGAATTTTTTCAAGTTCAGTCACCGCCATGTTAGTTGTTGTGACTTTACGCTCCGACACCCATTGTGGGAGACTATGCTTCGCGTCCCCAATGCGTTTGGATAATTGAGTTTTTTCAGTAAATTTTTCGGTTAGGGATGTCTCACACACGGAGCTTCTTAACCTTTGAACGTGTTTGGATACAAGGCCACTTCTTCTTGTGTTGATCGTCTCGCTGTGTTCAATCTTCGGCTTATTATCGTTTTAGGGTGAGAAAAGGTCGGCTTTTCCCTCTATGGAAAGTGACCACTACCCAACAATGAATACCATTGTTCCAACCCCAGTCCGCAAACAACAACCTTAAATTCTTACTGGCGATACGACAGAGACAGATAGCGTGACTGGTTCTTCCTCTCATCAGGCGCAGACTTACTTTCCCAATGTCTTTCCTGCAACTGACCTGTTACGTTTCCAAGTCCGTTGTGGACCTACACTGTCGTAAACGTTTTGTAATGGAAGAAGGGGTGCTGCAGGACAGATGTACTGAAGCGGGTTGCTTTTCGCAATAAGTTTCAATGGAGTGTAGATTTTATTCGCGACCTCGGTGGTTCGCTGTCCATTCTATGTTTGACGATGCTTGCCCTGTAACAACAAATCACTGGGAGAAATAAAAAAAAAAAATTAGCTCGCCATCGATAGGTTTCCTCCTGGTTTTCTGTAACGTGGCTTTACATTCCTCCACCGTCGAAACTCAAGGTCGTGCTTTCTGAAAACATCCCGTCGTAGGAGTCAATACAGTCACTTCTATATTACCGCCTCTCTTGCTCCCTCGCGTGCGGAGGCAGACGGTGAGGTTTTTGGTCTGTCCTGCTCGATGAGGGCTTCAAGTGTAGCCTTCCTCAATTACTCATCACAAAGCTAGTTGCCGCCGTTCCGTGGATCGTCTACGTAAACCCCCGTCTCTTTGGGGGGGGGGGGCAAGATAGGAACACACATGTTCCAGCCTTCCAATCTGCTGGTGCGGGCAGTAAATCCACCTCTAGTGGTTGTACCATAAACATATCGGGCAGACCTTCCGGTCTTACTTCGTCTTTTTGACTCGCCCTTTCAGTCCGAAGATTCTGAGAAAGGGCAGCCACGTGAAGCATTTCGTTAATCTCCCGAAGAGAAAAACCCGGAGGTTGGCCGGCAGGGGTGGTGCCCTGCCCTTGTAAGGCGGGCAGCTCATGTGTGCTCATTATTCTTCCTTATCAGTCATTCACCTCATCGGCCCTTAACATCTAGTAAAGAGCTCTTTCATCACAGCCGCTTCTTATTTTGCTATTTGCTGGGTTTTGATACTGTTCCAAATCTTTGCTTCCTCAACTTTCTCATGCTTATGATGTCGAACATCTACCTTTTAAAGTGGGTTATTCCGCCCTTCTTGCGGTTGCTACGTAGAAACAATCTTCTAAACAAGGCGGAGGCAACCGGTGCAGGTTGAGGAATTCCTTTCTGTACCATAGGGAAGTCCATAGCGACTCTATAGCAGTTTACCAACGATGGTTCCTAGACAAGATGGAAGGAGGGATGAGGGCTTCGACTGTGTTTCTGGACATCACTGTTCTCCCACATAAATGGCCCTTAACCATCCGTATATGCCTGTTGTTTTCGGTTGAAGAAACTGAGTAGCGGGCGGGGGGGGGAGGTATCAGGCGGTGAACATATCAGCACACATCCTCCTGAGGAGGAGCGGAGCGCGCGCAGATTCTGAGAAGCGTATCTCCAGGCGTGCTTGACCGATCGCCAAATCCCTTTGGTCTCTGCCAGTTCAAACGTCCGCTCTGCTTTGTTGCATGTGAAGAAGCACAGAATTGAGTTCTGTTGGATTCCCTCCATTGTAGGTGTCCTCCTAGAAGGATGAAGCCAAGCATGGAAAGACGAGTTACACAAGATATTGGAAAGTGCGAGTGAGAGAGGGAGAGTGCGTTTCGCTGGGGGGAGGGAGGCGGCGCGGGGGGCGCGAGGGGAGCGCGGAGGGAGAGAGGGAGGGGGGGGAGGGGGGGGGGGGGAGGGGGGGGGGGGGAGGGAGAGCGTCACGGGCTTGACTGAAATTGATCTAAAGGAGACATGTTGAAGCAGAGGAATGGTGTGTGAGCGCGGAGAGGGGGGGTACGAGGAACGGCGTCATTAGACGGTGGTCATGGAGTGGGGGAGAGAAGGGGGGGGGGGGGGGTGGGGGGGGGGGGCTGGGAAGTGGGGGGGGGGGAGCGAGGGAAGCCAAGAAGGGGATTTAACTGGATCTATTTATTTTTTCTGAATATTTTAACTAATCTCGCTTTGAATTATAGAGAGAATAACTCTTCGATAAATATTATGACTACTCAACTGATTCGCTACAAACTTATCATGAAGTTCGCTCATCGATCAAGACTGCGCGTCGATCAAATAATTTCCAAATATTTGTCTACTAATCTATTTCCTTTGTTGTGTGGTGTCATTTAATGTTTCTATGAGCCTGTGAAGACAGATGCCAGCAAGGTTCTTCCCCATTGTATTCTGTGTCTTTACCACTACTAACACCTGAATGAAGTTGTCTATTTATAACAGACATCGAGAGAGAGAGATAAAATAGAAGAAAAAAAATTCATGCCTAAAGGAGTCCTTTTTCGATCTTTTTTTTTTATACTTATGATGCGAGAGAGAACTGTGTCACCTATTAAATGAAAACTTAACTCGGTTGCCGGCCAGCGACAAAAAATAATAAATTATGTAATAATAATCCATGAGTTTTTTTGACAAGTAGCACTGGCAAACCCACAATGCGTGAGTATCCTGTATGGATACGGATTCATTCTTCTGAGCACGCGAAATAAAGGAATAAGGAGGAGAATGCTAGAAGGTCCTAGTTATCGAAGGGGCTAACAAGCTGAATTGTCTAGCTATCAATAATTTTATAATACTAAATTACTTTTAAATGTTTAATATTCATGCCTCAACGTTCCGCTGAATTGTAGTAAAAATTATAGTACAAAGAGTAATCGATGGAGCATAAAAAATGTTTGTAACCCTGATTCTGTTTTGATGATCATACCAAGTAAAATCTGTTTCCTCTTCCGTTTTTGTGTACATACTAAGAAGATCGCTAACAGCCTCTTAGATGTTGATAAAAGTTTATGATGTTTTTGAGACTTTGTGTGTTCGCACATTGTGATGATATTCATTATATGCCTTTCTACTATAAAATAAAATGTCATTTATACTACTAGCATCCCATTATCATTGTAATTTACTTTGACTATGGGAATTAGGATGTGCATTGATAATAGTTGGAACATAATGTGTTATTCGATACTAGTAATTTGTGATCTTTGTATTTGTATGTTTTGAATTAGATGTGGTTCTGTTATTATTATGGAGAAATTATTATATGAACTCATATTAAATATTTTATGCGCGTTGTATTCACTATTCTCGAGTGTTATTGACCTATATGTCACCCGACTATCTATTTGCTTGTTGTATTTTACATGTATTTGAATTATAGTCTTTTTTTGCACATTTGTGATATTTTTCGAGATATATTTGGGCCGATCATTATAATCATGAAAAAAATAAGGTTATTTATATCTATTTGGAGGTCATAATTACCATTTACTTGCGCTCAACCATATCCCTTTGGTTATCTGTTGGTCTCAGGCCAGTTTTTGAGATGGGAGTGTGCCTCACGCCTATATCCGGGAGGAACTGTAATGCGAACATGTGAGATCATCGATGATGTTTCTTTGTCACAGTTCCGATATTTTCTTTTTCTTTTTATTGTACTTTCTTATTTTTAGATCTTATTTTGATCATCTTGAGCTCTACGAATAGCGCAGTTGTCTGTTCGCTCAAGTTTAGTTGATTTATTTCGCGTCGAGCTTTGTATCTTTTTTCTGTACCGTTTTCTTTATATATTCAAATGGTTTTCAAAATCACACTATACTCCAAAAGAATATTTTAATTAAAGCATAGAATGTCTATTTTTTAATTATATTAGTTTGGAAACATCTAGAAACCTAGATGTGATATAAGGAAACTGATTTCATTTCCGAAATCAGTTGTCAATAACTACAACATATTATGTGATAGAAATTTGCTGTTGATCAGTGTTGTTGTTTTTATTAGAGAAAGATAGATATGGACAAGTTTAATTTATACATATCACTATTATGGATTATTATTTGGTATATTATCATGACTAATATTTTATTATCCTTCTAATTAAGCAATTCAGAAGAAATTACTCAGTTTAGATAAAGAATATACCGTGATTTATTTTAAGGTAGTTTGACACATACTATGTCATATAAAAACCGCAGATATATATTCAGATTTACAATGGTCGCACTATGGATTCCTATCAGTGTATTATAACTAAATTTCTTTGCTCGAGTTACTCCATCATTTATAACATCCAGATATAATAGTACCTTTGAGTATTGGCTAAGGCTCCTTCTGCTCCTGACAAGCTATCTCTAGTGAAACATAAGAAAATGAAGAATAAACCTCACTTTCTATACTATTACGAAAGTTCACGGGGTAGGTTTTTTTCCCAACTCCTAATTGCGTTATCAATGCCAAATACTTCATTTGATGAACATGGCGGACATGTTAAATTGTCATCATGGTGCTTAAAAATACAATGTATAGTTAAAAACCAGACTGCCTATATGAGGACTAATTTGATTTATGTTGCCAGGTTTTTTTTTTTCCCCGTTTTTTCTTCGTTGTAAAATTTTGATGTGCTTATGTGATATAGCCATCGAAAACATGGTAGATTGTTGCCAGAAATTGAAAAAGCCATTATCTTGATACATCAATAGTATAAAAGAGCATGATAAACTTACCGATGCGTTTGATGTTAATTATTTTGGTGCTTAAGGCTCCTATTTTTGATGTCTAATATATAGTATATGTTATCAATTGAATGGAAATATGTATTCTACACACGCTTAGATGATGGATTTTTATAAAGTATTGAAAACTACTACAGTGTTTGTGAATGTGATTAAGACAAGTCACTAAACTTCAGAAAGATAATAAGTTGAGTCATTCTCCGAGTGAGAGATTTAGTATGTTATCAAAGCGTAGAATTTTTTTTTAACCAAAGTAGGATTTTGATTATCGTTTGTTTATTTTTAACAATTATAATATCCCTTATTTTTTTTAAATATATTTTCATATTTCGTTGTTTTGCTACGAATTGTAGGACTGAGAATTCCTCATAACAGAATGCGCAAAATTTAAGTTTGAAACGCGCTCTTTTTTATAAATATTATTTGATGATTAGCGAGAGACACTACGTTTTTGTCCTCAAGCCTCTCTTGTCCTCTGTGATTATCATCGGCTACCACATTTCAAGATGCGGGTAGAGCTTCTATAAATTATTTAATTCTCAGCCTAATTATATAACCTTATGAGAGCGTGTCCGTTCCTCTATCTTCTCGTAAACACTTCTCAATTCCTTCAATATATTATCTCTTTCGTATTAAACCTTTCCTTCTATTAAACGAACTTCTAACCTCTTATAAAATACTTACAAAACAATAATTACAGTCAGCTTCGCTCTATCGTCGTAAGCACGGGCCAATAGCCTCAGAAACGTTACATCTTGGAGGGGAAACTTCCACCCTCTAGATAAGTGCTACCTGAGGATGCGGACTGAGAGATCGACCCGGACGGGGGCCCATGATCTTTGCAGCCACTTATATTCGACCCTAACCGATGGGAGAGATGGCATATTTGGCCTATGTTTGAAAAAGAGGGGACAAAAGCCTAACCTTTATGGAATATAGTGGCGTTGGTGCTTATGTGATAGTATGTAGTTAAGGTGAAATAGCAAACATATCTATATGACGCGCTGGTGTATTGGAACGCACGAACCATATCTGCTTCATCTAAATGCTGATCTTATGCGTTTCATGTGTAAGAGAAACAAGATATGAGGCCATCGCTTTTTCTCCAACAGTTTTTTTATTCAGGTCATTAAAGATGGTGGGTATAATTAAAGTCAAAACCACACGATATTTTTTGTAACATTAAATTTGAATGGTGCTCTATAGCACACCCGAATTAAGAAGTTGTGTTTAGACCATAACGGATAGGCCCTTTTTTTTCATCTCTAATGGCCTTTACCAAGAAATATAAATGCATTACAGAAATCTTAACAAAGCTAGGAATACCATATTTGTATTTGGTATTAATTATTTTTTTATTTAATACCGACTCGTAATATAAGATTGCTGTCTCTTTTCATATATAAGTTATTTATTCTAACATCTGCTCCATATAATGAGTTAATTCAGTTCTTTAGGTATTATCTACCGATCCCACATATTGAACTTAGAAGTCTGTGGATACGCACGAGAGAGGAGCGAGATTCGTATTCGAAGCTCAATGAACATCAACGCCACGTGGGTATTTCTAAAGGCATCATTAAATAATTGGTTAGTTGGACCCCCCAACTCGACGACCACGGTCTTTTTAGTAAGACTCGGAGGCTGCTAGATAATACGTTGTGGAAAATTCTTTACCTCCCAGACCCCCACATTTGAAGTATAGACGTGGCCTGTTTATCTGGGAGAGTATGTACCCCACGACAACGTGGAGTGCAAAAAAGTTATAGTAATAATTAAAATATTATATAATAAAATCAGTTAATCACCCCACTCTTTTTCCCAGACGGGTAAGGTGCGTCAACATGCGCCTGGAAACCCGGAAAAGTAGTTGAAAGCATATGACGCAAGTCGAATGAGAAACTTACCGTCTCCTTTATTCCCTTAAGTGAGAACTCGTCGCGTCGAAAAAAAATCCACGCTAGGGCTTCAGTCGATTCCGACGGACACTTACTATGGCATCTCGTCAATGTAGAGTCCATCCCTTAATTGGCCCAGGTGAGCCACACCCATAACCCTCAAAACCCTGCCATTCACTTCCTATGATCACCTTTTCCCGCCTCGCTGCAAATTCATATTCCCTCTTTCAGTCATTCCTTTATTGACTCAATCTACTTTTTTTTCGGTCCCCAAGCCGGTCGATTCGCAGCACATTCACCACTAGATAGCTTAACCAACTGGACTACTTCCTCCTTTCCACATAGACAAACCATCTCAATGTAAGTTCCATTTACTCTTTCATTTAACTCCTTTCAACAAACACCTCGACAACTCTAATGCGTTTCATTTCTCATTTAATCAATTCTTCACACACCCCTAAGATTGTCCCATCTGAACACGTTGAACTTTAGATCGATACCTGCTTATTCCAGACAATAGTTTGACTAATATAACATTAACATAGGTAACAACATGCCCTCGTGTAAAATCCTAGCGCACTTAAGACCTAATCCCTTTACATCTTATAGCCCCGTTATATCCACCAAGGATTTAATTTCACAAGCCACCTTCCTGCAATTCACAACTTTTTTACTACAACTGCAATCACTTTTCCCTTTTCTATCCAACATAATAACCTAAAGTATTTAAACCTATACACCTTGTTCCAATTTGCTCTCCATCCAACATAACTCTGCACCGAGGACTGTCCCCCTAACAACCCATACCTTATTTTCCAATCGCTCTCAAACCCACTTCAGATTCGCCACACAAAACCAAATCATACGCATATAATAGGTATTCCATTCTCCATCATTCTAACACCTTCCCCTGCCACCCCAACCTCTAATTCTTTAATAAGCCCCATCCATATACAAATTGAATAACCAAGGAGACATAAACACATCACTCGCCGTCACTCCGCTATTAATATTAAACCAATCTCTTTCACCACTCCATTTATTCCTACACACACTTTCACTATCGTCATACAATACTTTTGATTCCATTTCAGAAGCTCACACTAACACCTGCATAGAGCTTCCAATTAATCCTATTCAATACGCCTGTTTGCGAGATCTATAAAACAAATAACATATTTATTCCTCATTTCTCAATCATTTGTTTCAATGTAAAGATTGATCCACAGCATCCTCTACACTTCTACGCACGCTTGTCTTCCATCAATCAGTCACTCGCGCACTCTTTCGACCAAAATGAATACCAGAATATATCTTCCTACAACACTTTTTTGACGTTAACTTATTCCCTACAGTTTCCAATTATCACCTTTTCATTTGATAAGGGTAACTATTACTGCCTTTCCCCAATAGCCGCTGACCTATACCCTTCCATAAATGCTGTTACACAACTTCTAAATTCACTCGATCAACATCGTCGCCTTCTTGATCATTTACCCAGTATTTCATCTATACCTGCTGATGATTTATTCAACTTTCTCATTTTACAGCATTAACGACCTACCTTACATTACTCATCACCAAAATACCTACTACCTTACTGTGCCAACAAACCCGCGCACACATCACTTATCACCGTCTTCATTACTGCCAAATGTAATATAGGCTTTCGAAGTGTTCTCACCACGACCTAGAAACTACCGAGAAAACGCAACCTCACTATTCATTATTCTAAGCAGATCCCCTTATTCTCAAATTCTAATCTTTCGCGTCCTTTCCAGAAGTAGCTCATATTCCTTGTTAAAGTTCTCCATTCATGTTCTTCCAGCTTTTTTTTTATTTCTCTCGCATTTTTATTTTATGTTTCCCTTTTTTTTTTTTCCTTTCATTGTTTTGCAAAACATCTTTCCTTTTTGGAAAAAAAAGAGAAACCCCTTTTAATCCCAAATATCGTCCCACCACTCACTGTTAGCATTCTTGCTTCCTACTTTAACCACAGTCCATATACTACTTTTACACTACTAACAAATCCGCTTGTCCTTCATTTTGCTTCCAGTTGTTTCAGTTTCACATTGTTCACATTCAGCTGATTTAAGAGCGTTTGCAAATAAACCAGTTGAATGTGAACAAGTGAAACTGAATCAAACCTGGAAGCAAAATGAAGGAAGCGCTTGTTAGGTAGTGTTAAATTAGTGCAAAAAGTTTTAAAGTAAGGAAGCAAGAATGCTAACCGTGAAGCCAATGAAGAGGTCTCAAAAGAAAGGATGTTTGCAGATATATACAGAGGAAAATGGAAAACTAAAAGATGAATACGTAGAGTACAAAATTAATAAAAAAAGCGAAGAGAGAATGAATGGGGACTTACAGGAAAAATGAAGCTCTTCTGGAAGGAAGCGCGAAAGGCTAAGAAAGAGAAATAATGGGAATCTGCTAGAATAATGAATATTGATGGTGCCTTCGTAACTGATGAAATCAATGCGAGGAGAGTGTGCGAAAACCTCCCATAACATTGCAAGTAATGAAGAGGTGATAATGAATGTGTATGCATTTGTTGTAAAGTAGTAGGTATTTTGGTAATGAGGTAATTAGTAAGGTGTTAGTGGGTAGAATGAGAAAGTTGAATAATAAATCTGCAGGTATAGACGAAAATACTGGAGAAATGATCGAACAGTGGCGAGATGGTGATTGAGTGGATTTGGAAGTTGTGTAACAGCATTTATGGAGGGTGTAGTTCCGAGAGTAGTAATAGTACCCTTATTAAAGGAAAAAGGTGATAATTGGAACTATAGGGGAATAAGCTTATCGTGCGTTGTAGGCAAGATATATGCTGGTATTTTGGTCGAAAGAGTGCGTCGAGTGACTGATTGACTGAACAAGGTGCGTTAGAAGTGGTAGAGGATATATGGTCAAATCTTTACATTGAAACAAATGATTGAAAAAATGAGAAGAATAAATTGTATTTGTTTTATAGATTCGCAACAGGCGTATGATAGGATTAATTGGAAGCTCTATGGCAGGTGTTAGTGATAGGCTTCTGAATGAAATAAAAAGTATGTATGACGATAGTGAAGTGTGAGTAAGAATAAATGGAGGTGAAAGAGATTGGTTTAATATTAATGATGCTCCTGATTTTTATGTCTCCTGGTTATCAATTTATTATGGATGGGTTATGAAAAATTGAGAGGTGGGGGTGGCAGGGAAGGTGTTAGAATGAATGAGAATGGAAGAAGTGGAGGGTGCCTAATATCCTATTGTAAGCTAATGATGTGGTTTTATGTGGCGAATCTGAAGGGTTTGAAAGTAAACTTAGATAAAAGTGAGGTTATGGTTGTAAGGGAGGAGTGCTAGGTGAGAAGTTATGTTGGATGGAGAGCAATTGGAACAAGTGTATAGTTTAAATACTTAGGATATATGTTGGATGAAAAGGGAAAAGATGATGCAGTGTGAGTAAAAAAGTTGTGAATTGCCGGAAGGTGCTTAAGAAATTAATATCCTGGTGTAGTAAATCCTTGGTAGATAGATGTAAAGGGATTAAGTCTTAAGTGCGCTAGTAGTTTTGCATTATGGTGGTATGTTGCTACCTATGTTAATGCATAGTAGCGAAACATTGTCGGGAATAAGAGGGCATAGATCTAAGTCAACGTGTTCAGATGGACAACCTTGGGGTCGTGAAGAATGATAAAATGAGGAATGAACGCATTAGGGAGTTGTCTGAGTGGGAAGAAAGGAGTAAATGAAAAATAAATTGAAACTACATTGATGAATGTGTGGTCTTCGTGGACAGGATGGAAGATAGTCATGGTAAGCTATCTAGTGGTGAGTGTGCTAGGATTCGACCCGGCTGGGGGACCGAAAAAAGTGGATGAGTCAGTAAAGGAATGGCTGAAAGAGAGAAATGAATTTGGCAGAGGCGGGAAGAAAGGTGATTAATAGGAGTGAATGGCAGGGTTTGTGAATGGGAATAATGTTGGCTCACCTGGGCCAATAAGGGATGAACTCTACATTGACGAAGATCCATAGTCAGTGCCGTCCGCAAGTCCGTGAAGCCCTAGCGTGGATTTTTCAGACGGCGACGAGTTCTCACTTCAGGAATAAAGGGAAGCGTTAGTTTTCTTATTCGACTTGCCGTCATATTTCTCAAACTACTTTTCCGTTTCCAGGCACTGTGACGCACCTTACCCCGTCTGGGGAAAGAAGGTGGGTGATTAATGATTTTATATATATATTTTCAAAATTATAAGATCCTACTCATGCCAACTTACATATATAATATACAGACAATATCTTACATCCTTGTGTCTGGGGAGAAAGAATTTCCTACAACGTAATGTTTCTCTCAGCCTCCAGGAGTCTACTAAAACGACCGTGGTGGTTCCGAAGTTGGGTCCAACTACTCAATTTATTTATGTCCTGAGAAATGCCTCTGTATAACTCGAGTGCCCTAACCTCTAGTCAAGTGGGAATCAATGGACATTCGGATAAGGAATTCTATGGTCTTTAATTAATAAAATAAATCCCAAATACATTGGTTTGGGAATGAATGACAATTATACAACCATTTTGGTACCTATTGCATATATAAAAAAAGGGGGTGGGGCAACAATTAACCAAATTAATTTTAAAAATATCTTGGTATAATAATAATCACATTTAGCAGCTTTAATAAAAACTTGAGAAAAGCTCTATTTCATTTATAACGCATCAGCATTTTGTTCGTGTCAACACCAGCGTGTATATATGTTCTATTCACTTTACAATATGAAATCCCCCACTGCAATTTCTAAGTTAGCTTCGTCCAACTTAACAATAACAATAATTTACCAATAATGTAAAATATTTAGTTTTGTGTCGCTACCACCAGTGCCCGGGTCCTATCACTTTTCCTAATGGTAGCTCGCATTTTACTAGAGAAGTTCCCCTTCTAAGAATTGAGCTATGCCCGTGAGGTGCGATTTTAAATGGAGAAAAAATTTACAAAAAAGAATGACTGAAGCCGTAGAAAAAAATTTAATAAGCTTCCGCCTTCAGGGTCAGAGTCCAAAGGTACAAAACAAGCAACTTCTTTTCAATAAATTAAGCATAAAATGTGAAAGTCCCGAAAAAAAAAAAAAAAAAAAAAACTAAACACAATCAGGAACATCTCTTACCATCAACTAGGTTCAATCAGAATTCAAACTGGAAATTATAGTTAATAAAAATATCCTAACAGAATTAAATAAATCAAACAAGAGTGTACTTTTGATACTTTAATCGAATGTTTCCATAGGAATGTTTTTCGATTTATTGGCATAAAAATATATATATGGTAACACGATTTTTAATGTTTCCAACAGGAATGTTTTTTAACAATATATTATCTAAACTTAATTACATGAATAATAATATAACTATTATTGCATTATAATTTAAACAATTATGTCCTCAATAAATTATTAAATACCATAGTAGGCAGTACACCAGTTTTAATATTAGTCATAATAATAGATAATACAATTAATGGCTATAATATTCCATTCACTTTTTAAAAAAAAATGTAGGAAAAATTATTTTTCAAAAAGTCCTTATAAAAAATAGAAAATATATTGTTAAAAATATACTTTTAATAAATAATCATTAAAAATATTGAAAACCAAAGAAAAAAAATCAAACATATCCATACCTAAGTGAACTATAAAAATTTTAAAAAACAGATAACAATACATTAAAAATGTTCAAGATACGAGTCATATTTCATGTTCACAAACATTTTACCTGGTTCTTTTCATCCTGAAAAATAAATATGAATAATAGAATAATGAATTTATTCTATTTTTTAAAAATTTTGAAAACCATTAAAAATTTCATTCTGTACACGAAAATCTTGTGGAAGAAAAGATGGCTTTATGTTACGAATGAATTTTTAATGTTTTCATCAAAATATTTCACAGACTCCAATATATAATAACTATAACAACTATAAATCCATCATGATAACATGTCCAATAATAATAATATATATATAATATATTTTTTTTTTTTGAGTGGATGTACAGGGACCACCACAGCACACAGGAATGTGGCTATACAGTGTCAGTTATACTAACTACAGGGGAAGTCCCTAACGAAACGAAATATGAACAGTGGTGAGAGATTAAATCTTATAGAGGATGTGTAAATCTCACAGGAAGGCAAAAACTCGATCCCTACGAAAGTGAAAAAATTTCGGAAAAAAAAATAAAAAAAAAAAAAAAAAAAGATACGATAAAGGCTGAAGGCGATGCTGAAAAGGTATAGTGACACATTAGGGAAGAACTTGCTTCTAAGGGTCGTAGATGGCTTGAACAACCGCACAAAGATGAAAACGACTGTAAAGAGGACAATTGGTAGGGAGCAAAATGTGAAGATTTGGGATCCTTTCTTGGGTTATAAGAGAAATCCATGAAGTGAGGTTGGTATGACCCAGACCCGATCGAGCCGCAACTCCTTATACTAAATGATGACCACCGTCTAATGACGAGTTTGACGTTTCGTAGTTTGAAGCATCCTCTGCTCATACATGTTTGCCAGTCAGAGAGGAAGCCCGATATATATTAAGGAGAAATCCGCGACAAGGGAAAAATGGCCGCAGGCCGTACCAGCAGGGAACGAAATGTATTTGTGTATCGACCGCTTGTGCGTAGTCCTGGATGTTGGCCTCTTAATTCGCTTGTTCATTTCGTAGGACACCTAAATGGGAAGGGAATCCAAACAGAAACTCAATTCTGTGCTTCCTCACAGGCAACAAGCAGAGGGACGTTTGAATGGCAGAGACCAAAGGATTTTGGGCTGATCGGTCAAGCAACGCCTCTGAAGAGCGCTTCTAGAATCGGGAAAGATGGTACAGTTACCTTTGAGTGTGATGATACTGATTCTGCTCACCATCATAGACACAGCTATCAGTTCAGCTGAAAAAAACTGACGAATAAGGTGGGTGTAGGTCACAGTGATGTCCGAAAACACCCGATGCTCACACCCCTCCTTCCGTCTAAGGAACTCGTTGTAAACTGCTATAGAGTCACTATGAACTTCCTCATAATATAAAAAGGAATTCCTCAACTGCACCGGGTGTGCCTCCGCCTTTGTTAGAGATTGGTTCTCGTAGCAAACAGCAGAAGCCGGATAAACCCACTTTGAAAAGGAAGAGTTGAAATCATAATGCATGAGAAAGGTTGAGGAAACCAAAGATGTAAGTATCAACCTCAGAAAATAGCAAATAAGAAGGGCTGTGATGAACGAGCTCTATTATGGATGTTAAGGCCAATGAGGTAGGAGCCTGAATAAGGAGGAATAATGAGCACATGAGCTGCTCCCTCCACAAGGACCGGGGCACCACCACTGCCTCCACCTCCAGGGTTTCCCTCTGAGATTAACAAAATGCTCCCGTGGCTGTTCTCAGACCTTCGGACTGAAAGGGGTCAAAAAGATGGAGGTAAGACCGGAAGGTCTGCCTGTATATGGTACAACCATAGGCTATTTTAGCCCGCACCATCATGATGTGAAGGTAGAGCATGGTGTTTCTATCCGTCCCCCCCAAAGTCTTAGAGGTGAGGTGTCGTAAGAGATCCAAGGAACAGCGGCAACTAGCTTTGAGATAAGTAATGTGAGGAAGGTACGTCTGGCGCTCATCGAGCAGCAGACCCAAGAACCTCACCGTCTGCTCCGCCATAGAGGCTTAATATAGGAAGCGAAATATAGGAAGCGATTGTATTCGACTCCTACGACGGGGATTTTTCCGGAAAACACAGTTGTAGTTTTCGACGTGGAGAAGGTAAAGCCACGCGCAGAGCCCCAGGAGGAAACCCTATCGAGTGGCGAGCTGAAATGTTTTCTCCAGTGATGTAAACAGGGCAAAGATCGTCCCCACATAGTGGAACAGCGAACCACCGAGGTCGAATAAAATCTACTCTCCATTGAACCTGATTGCGAAAGAGCAACACGCTCAGTAACAATTGTCCTGCAAGCAACCCCTTCTTCCATTACAAGAACGTTTAGACCAGTGTGGTCCACAAACGATTGAAAACTAACAGGGCCAGTTTGCAGGAAAGATTGGAAAGCTAAGTGGCTCTGCATTGAGAGGAAGCCAGTCCGCTCTGTCGTATCGCCAGTAAGAATAAAGTTGTTGGTGGCGTACTGGGGCTGAAGAATGGTATCATGATTGGGTAGTGGTCACTTCCATAGAGAAAAGCTGACCTCTTCCTTCCAAAACGATATAGACGCCGAGATTGAACCCACAGCGAGACGTCAACACAAGAAGTGCCTGTACAACGATCAAAGGTTGAAAGGCCCGTGTTGAGACATCCCAATGAGAAATCCTACAAAATACCCAATATCCAATTGACATTGGGTGACGTAACAGTCTCTCCCAACAAAGGGTGGCGGAGGTTATTAAGGTCACCAAGGACTAACGTTGGCGACAGGAGACCCTTGAAAAAATCGACAAGGTCCTTCTTGATACATTTACAGCTGGACGCTAGGTACACTGAGCACAGTGTAAGCGGTGTTTCAAGATCTATACGAGCCACTATGAGAATGAGATAATGTAAAGGATATATAACAAAATACACTGTTATTTAAAAACAAAAAGGATCTTGATAAAGACAACTAAATTAAAACACAAATATAGAGTATAGTAGCGTGTATAGAAGGGAGAGAGAAAAAAATCAGGAAGATATCTTGATCTTAGATATACTGCCATAGAATTTCGGACTATCAAACTAAATGTGTTAACAAAAAGATGTAATTTCCCCAAAAGCTACATATTTTAATTCTACACAGAGATCAAGCATAGTCCAACGCATAATATGTCAGAAACTTTAAATTGCAGAAGAAGATTAGTTAAAATGAAACTTTGATGACCACACTTTCCATGATTTGATAGTTGTTGCAAACCAACAACAAATACTGTAATCCCACACACAATCCACGGAAATAACTCCACAGGATACAATACCAATGAGACAAAATAAATGTCAATACCATGAATATTTAAAAGAAGATTTAAAAAGAAAGAAAAAGAAGGGAATACAAATGTTTTTCTCTAAATGATTGATATGTCTAACAATATAAACTTTTGCTGAAAAACTGTTTGGGTTACTAATGATCAATAGAAAGTTCAACATCAAACAATCAACAGCATAACAGAACTAATCAATCGGGGTCATCACTCCTCAATAAAAATAAGACTACACTTCGTTATTTTCCCTTTGTAATTTATACAGGACTTGTATAGAAGGTGAAAAGCAAAGATATTTGTTTCTGTATGATCTAGGAGTGTCAAGGGTTCCCAGAAAGGTGAAGTAAGTAATAACCAAACCCCCCCCCCCGTACTATGCAAATCAGGAGCCTCAATCATCTCTTACATAACACAAATTACGCATAGCAAATGTCAATGTAAGCTCCTTTCATGGATTTATAATATATATAGTATATATACTATATATAACATATATTATACTATATACATATATATATATAATATATATATATATATTATATATAGTATTATATATATATATATAATATATATATATATATATATATATAATATATAATAATATATAGATAATCATATATATATATATATATATATATAATATATATATAGTATATATATATATATAAATAATATATATATAACGTATATAGTATTAACGTACTAACTATATATAGAATTATATAATATATATATATATATAATATAATAATAATATTATATATATATATCAGTAGATATAATAAATATAGATATATATATATATATAAATATTATATATATATATATATATAAAGAACCGCTTCGTGGCGCAGAGCGTTGACCGTCGCCACTCTCATACGAGAGGACGCTGGTTAAAATCCTCCGCGTACAAGTTTGAGTATTTATCTTCCTGGGGCAAGAATTAAAACCGACTTCAACCAGTTGTGCCCTGTTTGCTATACCGCCCTAAAGATTCGATTCATTGGTCCCGTTGAACCCTCTCTTAATAGATAAAGCAAACTTAAAAGGATTTATATAATAACTAATATATAATAATAATATATAAATATATATATTATATAATATAGATAATATATATATATATACTAATATATATATTTATATAATATATATATATATAAATATATATATATAATATATATTAAATAACTCATATAGGTAAAGAAAGAAGCGCGAAAGATTAAGAATAAGGGAATCTGCTCTAGAATAATGAATCATGATGTGCTTCTAACTGGGAAATAATGTGGAGGAGAGTTCTTATACAATCTATTGAACACTGTCCCCCGGAAATAATTTGGCATTAACATTAGCCAATAATGAAGATACATGGACCGACGCTCCCATAATAAAATGGGGTGTTAAGGTTTTTGGTGTTATAAGACAGGAATGAGTATCCCTTGGGCATTCAGTCAATTAGTAAGGAGGACTCAAGTTAATGGTCGTAGATGAGAAAAGTTAAGAATCTGGAAATCTGCAGTATTATAAATCACTGTAAAATGATTCCAAGAAATGGAGCCACAACGACTATATGAGCTGGGGATTGAATTCTGTAAAACCAACAGGGCCGGTTACTAGAAGGATTTATAGTCCCGAGATGCATCGACGAGCCAGTCCCAAAATAACCCCATATATATAAGGATAAACGAGGGATAACGTAGGGAATTATTACTCTTGAACTTGTCAATTTGAAGATTATACCGGTATTTTGTTACTAACTCAAACACGACACGCCACCTCGGGGATAAACCGAGCAGGAGCCTGAAAGAACCACCAATTCGTAACATATCAAAGAACACAAGGTGTCATGGCACTTTGACACCATAGCGGTCTTTAACGAGAATATGGCACAAATCCTTTACATTGAAACAAATGCATGAGAAAAATGATGAGAAGAAAAATTAAATTGTATTAGTTTAATGGATTTGCACAGCATAGATGATTAAGATTTAATAGGAGAGTTCGTATGGGCAATCGTTCCACAATCAGTGAATATGGTGTTGGTGCGTAGGCTTCTGAATGGAATCAAAGAGTATGTTAGACGATAAATGAAGCGTGGTAAAAACACAATGAGTAGTCAAACGTGATTGTTTAGATTAATTAGCGCCAGTGAACACGCAAGATGTGGTGTGGGTACCTCCTGTTAATTCAATTGCATTTGGATGGGTTTATGAAAGAAATAGAGGTGGGGTGGAAGGGGATAGTGTTAGAATGAAGGAGAATGATATAGAGTGGAGGGTACCTACCCATTATAGCGGATGATTGGTTTTGTGTGGCGAATCTAAGGAGAGTTTGAGAGGATTGGTGTTATTGCAGGTGTGTACAAGGAGGGTTATGAAAGTAAACGTACATAAGAGTAAGTATGCTGTGAGGGAGACAGTCCTCGGCGTGTAAGTTATGTAGCATGGTGAGCCAGTTGAGCAGGTGTCTGAGCCCTAAATATTTAGATATATTTGATGAAAAGGGAACGATTGATGCAGAATGTAGTAGGAAAAGTTGTTAATGGCAGGAAGATGGCTGGTGCAATTGAATCCTTTAGTGGATGTAAAGGACTAAGTTTTGAGTGCGCTAGGGGTTTACATGAGGTATATATATTTATACCTGTTGTAACAGTAGTGAGACCGTGGTTCTGGAATAAGAGGTAAGAATCAAAAGTAAATGTGTTTAGGATGGACGAATTTCTTAAGGAGCGTGTTAGGTGTGATACAGAATTGATAAAATGAGGAATAATCGTATTAGAGAGTTGCTGTGGGAAGAAAGGGGGAAATAAGAATAAATGAAAGCGACCTTGCAGCGATGTTTGTCCTCTATAAAGGATGGTTGATGGGTCGGCTTGGTTTTAAGCGGATGATAGTGGCGGAGATGACTAGGGAATCGGACGATCTGGGAGCACAAGATAAAAAAGTGCATAAGGTCAGTAAAGGATGCCTGGAGGGAGAGAAAATGAAGGTGGCAGAGGCCGGAGAAGAAAGCGTCATTCAATAGGAGTTGAATGGCGCGGAATTTGTGAGCGGGTATAGTTGTGGCCCACCTGGGGCCAATTCTAGTAACTCGACATTGACGAGATGCCATTGTGAGGGTTCGTCGTGGTCCCGTAAAGCTCTAGGGTCGATTTTCTTACTGCGACGATGTTCTCACTAAAAGGTAAAAGGGGAGGTAAGGCTGGCTTTCTTTTCGACTTGCTCATATTCTTCTACTACTTGTTCTGTCCGGTTGCATATGCATCCACTCTTACCGTCCAAGTTCGCGAAGAGAATGGTGTTATATATATTATATATAATATATATATATATATTATACAATATATTATATATAATATAATATATTATATAAAATATATATATATAATATATATATATATATAGATATTTAATATAATATATATATATATATATACTATAATATATATATATATATATATATATATACATATATAAATATATATATATATATAGTATATAATATCATAAATATATTATATATATATATAATACTATATATATATATTAATATATATATAAATACCTATAATCTGGGGAGAGATAGGTGTGTATATAATATATATATATATATATCAAACTTACAAAATAAGGCGGAGCTTCGATACGTATGAGATTGAGAAGAGAGTCTGACATCTGGGATACTAATGGGGATATCATGACAGGAATTCCCCCATAACTAATAGGGGGTGAGCTACCAATTCCACCCTTTTTTCTATATGGTAAGAATGAGACGATACAAGCTCTACTTCCCTGTAATAATAATAATAATAATAATAATAATAATAATAATAATAATAATAATAATAATAATAATAATAATAATAATAATAATAATAATAATAATAATAATAAAATAATAATAATAATAATAATAATAATAAAATAATAAATAAAAGTAAAGCCCTTCTTGACAATACTAGTTATTACCACGTTGTTATTCAAAGAATATATTCTTATCACATCACCTTATAAAGTCTTTCTCTTTTAAATTTTTTCATGCAGAAGTTTAATTAAATATACCTGATTGTGGTATAGAGCTGTTGAACCTATCATGTTTTACGCCTCCGTCAGTTTATTTTTTTATTTTTATTTTTTTTTTATTTTTATATATTGATAGTATGACTGCTAACAATGAATTTATGTGGGAACGGAATATGATTCAAAAGTTATAAATATTTTAAATAATTTTTTATAAAATGGAAAAAAAATGCAACAAAAATGTGAGATAGGAAAAGAAATCATGTTTGAGGGTATTTATCGATAAAGTTACGTAACGTTCATTACCTCGCGAAAATGATTGTTGTTATAATCTACTGTAGTATAACGGATATTTCTAACTGTGTATCACAAAATTTTACGGAAGTTAGCTCTTAAGTTTAAAATATTATGAACAAAATTATTTTCTTTAGGGGCAGTTTAAATTCTCAAGGTCACGTCTTTTTTTTTTTTTTTTTTTTTTTTTTTGGCAGATTTCAACCGCTGCTTAAACTTTTTTCTCTACACAATTTGTAATATCATAGACCATTAATTTTCCTTGCATTTTATTACCATGTTGTGCTTTTTATTGCATTTCTTATTTTTTGGAATTTTATATTTTTGCATAAATGTTGCAGCATCTAATTCTGTTTTAATGAAGTCGTGTAAAGTTGATAAATTAAATTTAACTGACATTTTAACAAATAACATTGGCCAACAATGAAATTGTTTCGGGATCAAAATTAGTGTATTCTTATGTATTTCAAACTGCTGAATTCAAAAATCACCATAAAAATGATTGATTAGATCTTTCTTTGTTATACAGTCGATGTAATTTTTAAGAGTCTACATTTGTAGTATGGGTAACTTTTGTTTTTGGGAGTTGTCACACCTCTCAACTGACATAACAGAACGTTCTCAAGATGGCTGTAGGCTAGAAACATAACTGTTAATGTGACTGTGACTTTCATATTGTTTATGCTTTATTTTTATTTTTCAGAATTTCTGGTTTTGGAGTGCTTTTGAAGTGTTAAATTTGTTATGTCAAAATGCCACAAAAATGTGTAAATATAGTGATTACTTATTGCTACATATCTGGTGAAATTACATTTCGTCACCACGACAAACTAGCTAATCCTTACGCCTCCTTGTGAAGACTCCCTATAGCATTATTTGTATGAAAAGCTAGGGACCAGGCATAATCTCTATGGCCTCCACATATATGCTGCAACTCTTGTTCAGTCAGTTATACTATGAGAATGGCTGAAAAAAAAAAAAAAAAAAGACCGATGTTATGGCTTTTGCTAAGCCTCATGGTTTGGCGCGGAGTCCTACAAACACCAAAATAACACGATAACTGCTACTCTGCTTGCACTCCACCTATAAAGCGCATCTATAGAGATTGTCAAGAAGAAAAAAGAGGAAAGACCACCCTTCGAAATCTACCCCCAAACAGGAATCATTCCATCCTGCTATCGATCCCTATTCCACATTTCAGATACTACGTCCTATACCAGCTAAATACTCCCACCCTCAACATTATGGAGCTTGAAGTACGAGAAACATAGTCTAAGACCAGCCCTGATGAAAGAAGAACCCAAACAAGCGCTTCCACGTTCCATGACCCAGATTTTGATGTAAACGATGATACACCGCACAGACTGAGTCAAGCGGAATTGATTGATTTCATTCGAGACCTTGACTTGTCATAGGAGAATCGTAGACAGCTTCTAGGTCAAGACCTTACAGCACAATGGAATCTTACTCTAAGCCGTAATTCAGGATCTCACAGTTACAAGAACGCAAAGATGGCTCTTGCCACTATTTGAGAGAAAAACAATCTGGTTGTTTGCTGCCACGGTTAATGGCTTGATGAAATGGTTGAATTTGAACCTGAATGGAGGCTATTAATAGACTCCTCCAAGCCTTAGTTTGAAAGCTGTTAGTTACTAAACAGTGGCAACCATCTTCCCTTTATTCCATTATATCAATGCAGTTCCATATGAAGGAGACTGATGGCAAAACATTGACAGCCCTCCTCGACCAATCAAGATTCGGTGAACACTGGTGGAAAATCTGTGGCCCGATCTCAATCATTGCGTACTTTTAGTATTAGCAAACAGGGTACACTAAGTTACTCTTTTTTTATGAACGTGGATAGAAGGCGATAGAAACCAACATCTACATTCAAGCAGACTGCGCCCGGCAAGAAATCTGACTCTAGCTGAGAAAAAGGTCGTTGCCGAGGTCTCTCGTGGACCCAATCACAGATGTTCTATCCTCCACCCCTTCAATATAAAATAAAGCTGAGTCTCATGAAATAATTTTATCAAAGGTAGAACCAGGAAGAGAGGCCTTTAAGTACTTACGATACAAATTTCCTAGATTGAGTGATGCAAAGTTTAAGGAAGGTATTTTTGCGGCCACAAATTCGACAACTTGTAAAGGATCCTTGCGTTTGATCGAGTTTTGGACAGGGGAAAGAAAAAAAAACTTGGGAAGCTTAGAGTGAAGTTATACCATGGATTCCTTAGGCAACACCAAAAGAATGATAACTACACTCAGTTAGTGATCTGAAAAAAATACCATCAACTCGGAGCAACATGTCCCTTAAAATCCATTTCTCCACTCCCACCTAGACTTTTTCCCTCCTAGTTGTGGAGATGCCAGTGATCCCGAAACACGGAGAAAGATTTGAGTCAGGATATTTCTAATGGAACAATTGATAACAGGCCGTTGGAATGAACAAGGGCTATCTGCCCCCTTTTCGGGCGGGGAAAATTACTGCTGGTTGTGGTAGGACTGCTCCGGAATTCACTAACAAGAGACAAGTGAAAAGAAAACGATCTCATGAAACCACCACATGATACTCTTCACACCGAACCATCTGCCAGGTATTACAATCGCATAACAATTAGATTTCATTTATTCATAATTCTTTTAGTTCAATATTTAAAAGCACTTTCACTTTCAAATGTAATTAAAATGTATCGTTTTCTCTTAATCCATTAAAATAACATATTTCCACCTATTGTACATCACAGAAACTAGAGCTAATAAAGATTTTTCTTTGTCATATTCGTTTTTCTCACCACAAAATTAGTAAGATCACACTAATGAAGTTAAGGAAACATTCAAAATAATTTTTTTTTGTTGCCCAGTGCAAAATTACACAAATGTTTCATTTTAAAGTTTGTTTGTGATACAAGAATATTAATGAACTCCATTTAATATGTAGCAATGAAATGAATTTACATTTGGAAGAGATTTGCTTGATTATTCTAGAATAAGAGCAGAATAGGAGTTACCACATTGTCTAGATACAGTAGCTCAAGCACTAAACAGTTCTCAAACAGTTACGTTTCTTCTTTTTTATTTTGCCAGTCATACTTGGTACCGATTTTTCCCCAAGGTTAATGACGTAATACAAGAGTATGGCAATCCACTGAAAGCAAAGAACAAATCCTAAACTAACAACAATAAGGTACAGCCAATCAGAGATCTGGGGTAAATTTGTGAAGTGATGTCACCATATAGCGTATTATTAGTGAACTTACCTAATTGTAACGTCAAAGTTAGACTAGGGAGGAAATGAGGGTATGAGGGTATATGGCAATATTGTCATTTGCTTTTTTTAGCAAGATTTTCTCTTAGAAAAAAATTAAAGTGCAAACTATTTTTTGTATGTGATGGTGAAACTAGTGTTTAGAGTCTAAATCATGGTTACCATTATGGAACTTGAAACTAACGTATCTTAACCAAAGCCTAAACTATGGTTACCATTATTAACTTAAGTTTGAGGGATAAAAAAAATAAATGTTTGTCCATTTCCTCTTCTTAATGGAGAGTATTTATAATCCCAAGCATTAATTAAATAAAAGTTTTAAATTTATATTTTAGTTCTGCTAAATAATAACAAATGTGAGTCGGGTCAAAAAAACATCTTTCAATTTTAAATTAATGAAAGCTCAGCCATACTACCATGACCATTCTGACACAAATAAATTGTATTAATAAAATACCTGTAAATGTAAAAGAAAAAAATATTAAAGCAAGAGAAAATTATCAAACTTTAATTCAAATATGACGAGTAATTTACTTACAAAGTTTTTATGTGTGTGCATGTGTGTGTGCGTATATTTCAAAGCATAAGAGTTGTTTTTTTAATGCTCTGGTCTGTATAGTTATGATTCGTGCTTGCTATCTGTGATCTTCATAAATTGTTTAACAATGAAGCTTTATTTGAAAACCATCTCGGTTCTTTTCTCTTAACAACATTATACTACTTAGAAATTTCATTATCACTTAGGAATTTCATAAAGTGTTTCAATATTCTCCTTTTGACTCACTCACAACATTATATGATATATGAATGAGCACACAACTCATATAACCCCATTATATCGAAAACTAATTTATGTTTCACTGCTTCTCTCGATCCTCACTCATCACCAATATCCATCCAAAATGGCTGTTAAACCACTCGATCTTATCTCGACTTAATATTAAGATCACCACCTTATATAAATTATTTTTTACTCCAATGTATAATCTTATTTCACCAATCACATTCAAAATTTAAAGGCCACTGCAATAAAAGTTTTTATCCCTCTATGTCCAATATATCAACCAGTAATCTTGACCATTATCCCGATAAAACATTTTAAATATCGAATAAAATAGAAATACTGAAATTTCTAGTCTTGAATGTACATACCATTTTTCCGCTTCTGCAATAATGGCAATGGCTTCTGATATTTTTGTATCTAAAACTGGTCGTTGAGCTGCTGCAGACAAGTCTAACCTAATTTTTTCCTCTAGATGAGAGTCAACATCAGTAGAAGCGTGAAGAAAAAAAATTGAAGAATAATGGTCGAGAACGCCACCCATATATGACTCTGCTACATTAAGTTTAGACTGCCTCTCAGGGTTCAAATTAATTCTGAAAAGATATTTTATAATAATTAATTAATTAATTAATTAATTAATTAATTAATTAAATAATTAATTTTTTTGTTTTAACAAGATGATTTGACCATGACGTACTCATTGATTTCTCAAAAAGAAATCAGCTATACTATCCCTACTCCATTTTTAAAATCATAGCAATTATGATAAAGTAATCAAGTTAGCTCCCACTAAAACATATTCTGCTACTCATATTTTAATTTTTAAATGAGGCCTCCCTTTCCTTTAAATATTCTCTGAACGATTAAGAACTTTTATTGTTGTAGTTTATATATATCTAATAATCATGCAAAAAGAAAATTGCGAGAAAACTTCTTCTCTGGTAACAAATGCAATTCAGTCATGGAACCAAAACATAAAACAGCTACACTTCTTTAAGTGTGCGTAGGTGTGTGTTAAAGTGCGCAGTTTTCTCGCTTAAGGACGCCACCTCGCTAGAGCGGATTTCGAATACTAATATCCAGCTACCTGAACGGAAACAACAACAACAAAACTGCCGACAAGAGATTTTTTGTAATTATCTAATTAAACGTCAGTTATATTTTGAATTGATTTTATCTCAATACACATGCATCACCAAAAAACATCTCCGACACATACAACAGAACAGTCTAATAACATATAAAAATCAGAACTTTCTTTCATCTTCAAGGCAACGAAGGTGCGCCTATAGGGATGCGAAAACCACGTTACGGTGGCTAAATTTTTCAAAATAACAGTTCCCTCCTCGTCACTCGCCCACACTCTTTCTGACCAGAATATACCAGCATATTATCTTTCGCTTTCAACACCTTAAGAAACTAATTCCCTATAGTCCTCTATAGTTCCCTCTTATCATATTTACCTTATATAAGGGTTACTATCAATGCTCTCCTCCAATCCCTTCGAAACTACATCCTCCACTAAACTCTTTTGTTAGCACAACTTCCAAATCAGTCAATCACAAAATCTCCGCCTCTCATTCTTTGACCATTTCAACAGTATTCCATCTACAACCTCCTGATTTACCATTCTCCAACCTTTCTAATCAACCTATAACCTCCTCCCTGCTAAATTAGATCCCAAAATGCCTACTCTGTTCTTCACCATCAAACGCCACAAACATTCACATATCGCCTCTTTTATCACTACCAATGTTATGCAAACTATCAAAGTGTTCCCTCCTCGCTCTCCTATATATATATGATGAACAATAAATACCCAACTATGCTATCACAAAAGTTATTCTGTATATGAGAGATTATGTCTTTGATCTATCAACATAGAAAGAGAGATAGCAGAGAAGTAATGAGTCTCCTTCCTTCAAGAAATATAATAACTTCGGTTGTAACAAATAAATAAACAGTAATATGAATGATTTAATCACTCAATAAATCTAAAAAGAAAAACAAGAAAATTTTCAGTAGTTTTTGTTACCTTTGCACGTCGATGATTTTAGAATGCTTATCCAATTGGTCCCATTCTTCAAAAGACTCTGAAGCAAAACTTTGATTGTCGAACTCCTCAATTGGTTTCCTTTTTCTTTTTTTCTTAACACGCGAATCTTCTTGGAACACCAAGTTTCATTGTCATTTTTCATTCACATAATTCTATCGTGGCGAGTTAGTTTATTGTTAGTGGAGAAAAATAATCTGCAAGATAAGCCCCGCATGGCGGGGTCACTCATATTCTCTTATGCGTTGATCAGGCTCACGGGTTTATGGTATCCCAATGATAGCCTTTTGAGAGGCAAGTTACCGATGCTTTTTAAAAATACTTCAGTTTCAAAGATCTTCAAAACTTGGAAGAGTCTTAACGTTCTACATGAGCTAATTCTTGAACTGGCACTATTTTAGAAACAAAAGTTCTTCTGTACTTTTACCTTTCAACTTTGTACATTCCAATCAGGGATTTTTCTTAAAGAAATGTTGCAGACAGGAGAAACATCTCGTGTAATTTGACCTTGCTTATCCATTTTGGGTTTTAAACCTTCTAATTTATCATCATCACCCAAGATAAATAAGACTTTGCCCCCTTCTTCGATTTCCAAATTTATTTCTTCACCAGAGACCTTAATTTCAAGCTTATCTTTACGGTTAGAAGCTTCAGACATTTCCCCAGATAATTTAGTGGACATGAAGGTAGGAAATGGTTCTTTAAAATTAATTTCAGGAGAACCAGAATCATGCCTAGGTTGCTGTGGAATAACCCTAGAGTCTGAATCGTCCATAATATCACATGATAAATCATACACAAGGGACAAATTACCCATAGTTTTTGAAGAGGTCAGACCTGACCTCTGATTACTGCTCAATGAAGGACAACCCTGAAAAGGAGTATATTTAGAATCTCCAGGGGAATGTAGGAACTTGTGGCAGTAATCACCACTACCAGGATGCTTGTCATCTTCTATACTCTTGGTTGAAAAAGGACTATTCCTTCTTTTTGCTGAATCAGCCCTTTTAAGTTTGGTCCTGTTATCTTGCCTATGACTAAGACTTATGTTAAAACTATTTCTACGGGAAACTTCTGATGTAGTAGCAGCAGTAGTAATATTCGATTCTAAAAGCGTCATGACTGAAGTCGATGAAGAACTACTCAATCACTGATTGATTTTGATGAAAGCCTGATAATTTGTCTCTAGTTTCGCGTTCTTCAAAATGATTTTCGAGAACCTTGAAAAAAATTGTTTTTAAATTATTATTATTATTATTATTATTATTATTATTATTATTATTATTATTATTATTATTATTATTATTATTATTATTATTATTATTATTATTATTATTATTATTAGCTACTATTATTATTATTATTAAAACTCAATATCAGCATTTATTTAATGTATGATTTTGGATGCTTTTTAAAGCCTCCTGAAAGTATTTCTTTCAAAACAGAAGATATTTTCTTTAAAAATTATTCCTTGTATAACAATTGATTTAAGTAATAGTGCCAAGTCTTTCGTCCGTACCTTTCGGACATTTTTTCAGAAATAATTTTAATTTAATATTATAAACAATTTTAATAAAATAAATTTCGTGAAAATAAATACAAAATAATAATATAAATTAATAAATTTAAAAGTAGAAAAGTTAACTTACATTGGCTTTTTGTCATTTTAGGTAATTGGACATTCGTTATATTTTATGTTTTACATTGGTTAATGTTTCCTTAAGAGCAACGATTCACCTAGTCGCAATTCATAAAAATCATTTTTTCTGGTTATGATGGAGAAGCCCTCTTTGCTGTTTCGGATTTTTGTGGTGTTTCTTCTTTAAAATGTTGAAATATTTTGCTCGGATTATACTTATGTTGCGAATTTCTCATGTTGAATTTATTTCGTTGTGTATCCGATATAAGAGGCGTTACATCCACTTTTCAGACATTGAAATCGTACACACGTTTACTACTCCGCACGCATCGAAGCGCTCGGTAGACGAAGCACGAAGCTCAGTTTCCAATGGCTTTATAGTACGATCTTAATATAAGCCTCTTCCCGTCTTTTTGCTTTAATATGCTCCTTTTAAAAATTATATTTAATTTGTTCTCTTCCTCTTTTTTGTGACTGTATATTTTCAGTTTTATAAATAATAGGAGCTTATTGTTTTGTTTTTCTTTTGGTTTGGTATAAATTATTTAAAGGGTTCTTTATAGTTTTCTCTATAATATACTGGGAAGTTTTTGTTTATTAGATTCTGCGTTTTTCTTTTAAATTTCTATTTTTGAGGAACAAATCAGCGATATCTTGAATGCTCGGTGAACTAAAGTCTTTATGGTTAGCAATTTTGTAATTTAGAGAAGTGAAAGGAGTCAGATTCAATATGTTCCTTTATCTGTAGATTTAAGGTAGGACACTTCTATCAATTTTCCATCCTCTTTTAATATTTTATCACTTAGAAATTAATGTAGTTTTTTGTTCTTTCGTATTTTAAACTCACTGAGATGCCTTCTATTTGGATTTTGAACTCTTGAAATATGTTCCTGGATCGTTAAATATTAAAAAGGTGTCGTCTACGTATCAAATGTAAAAGAAAGGATTGATGGAGATTTTTTCAATTAAAATTTTTTTCTCAAGAATATCCATTACTTTGATAAACTACAACCTAATTAGAACTTATCTTAACGAAAACTTTATAGTTAAATTAACAGATGAGTTTTTGGAAAAACTAAAACGACATTAATTCTTCAGATGTTAACAAAATTATATATCTGGATGTGAAAGTCTTTTCACGAATGTTCCTATATCTGAAACTATTAACATAATATTAGAAAATGTTATTATTCATGACATCCACCCCCGCCGTCCATAGAAGAAGACATTCTGAGAAGGATTACTTTTATCTTTATTATATGTACCACGAAAACACCTTTCAGCTTCAATGGTAAAACTTATATACAAAAAAATGGCGTATCTATTGGATCACCTTTAGGACCAACTTTCGCAGATTTCTACATTTCATTGGTAGAAAATAATTTTTTTAATGAAAACGCCCCATTCAATCCTATCTTTTACATTCGATACGTAGACGACACCAATGTAATATATGATGACCCAGAACATATGCAAGAGTTCAAATCCCAAAAATAGAAGATCTCAGTGGTTCAAAATTAACTTTTGTTAGAACACATCAGAAACTAACATTAATTTCTTAGATCTCCAACATTAATTTTAAAGAGGGTGAAAGTTTGTTTGGAGCGTCGATGTTAAATCTACAGATAAAGGAACTACTTGAATTTCGACTCTTTCACTCCTCTAAATTACAAAATTGCTACCGATAAAGACTTTAGTTCACGAGCATTTGAGATATCGTCTGACTTGACCCTTTTTGATATAGAAATTAAAAGAATAACGCAGATCTAATAAACAATAACTTCCCCAGTATATTTAGAGAACTATAAAGAGCACTTTAAATTTAATTTACTTACAATACCATGAATGAAAACGAAAACGAATAAGCTCAAGGTAATATATAAAACTGAAAATATCAGTCAGAAAAAAGAGGAAGGAAAAAATTAAATTAATTTTTAAAAGACATATTAAAGCAAAAAGACGGGAAGAAGCTTTATATTAAGATCGTACTATAAGCTTTTGAAACTGAGCTCGTGCTTCTCTACGTCGTGAAGCGCCTTTCGGATGGTGGGAATAGTAACGTTGTGTACCGACTTCAACTGTTCTGAAAGTGGATGTAACGCCTCTTATATTGGATACACAAACGAATACTCTCAACGTGAGTTTGGCTCAACAAAAATATCATCGGGCAAAATATTTCAACATTTTTTAAAGAAAGAAAACCCCAAAAATCCCGATAACAGCATAAAAGAGGGCTTCTCCATCATAAACATGAAAAAAAATGATTTTTATGAATTGCGACTAGGTGAATCGTTGCTCTTAATGATAAAAAACAATGATAAAATAAAATATAACGAAATGTCCAATAATTTTCAAACATCTTTAAAGAACAAAAAAGTCAACGTCAAGTTAACTTTTCTACTTTTAAATTTATTAATTTATTTATTTTATTTTGTTTATTAGTTTTAATATATTTTATTTTTTATCAACAATTGTTAAAATAATTAAAATAAAAATTTATTCCTGAAATGTCCGAAGTGTACGGACGAACAGCTTGGCACTATACTTAAATCAAATTTGTTTTATTTTATTCAAGAATAATTTTTAAAGAAAATTTCTTCTGTTGAAAGAAATACTTTTCAGGAGGCTTGAAAAGCATCAAAATCAATATATTATTATTATTATTATTATTATTATTATATTATTAATTATTATTATTATTATTATTTATTTTATTATTATTATTATTATTATTTTAATTATTATTATTATTATATTGTGGATAATTTTAAAAAATAATGTTCTATCTTATTACTGTTTATTTATTATTTATTATTATTATTATTATGAATTATTTATTATTATTATAATTATTTATTAATTATTATTATTATTTTATTATTATTATTTTTAATTATTATTATATTATTATTATTATTATTATTATTATTAATTTTTTTCTCCTGAGTATTATTATTATTGCTACTTTAAATATTATTCTCATTGGTGTTTAGATATTATTATTATTATTATTATTATTATTATTATTATTATATTATTATTAATTATTTTATTTTAATTATTATTATTATTATTATTATTATTATTATTTATCATTAATTATTATTATTATTATTTATTATTCAGCCAGCTTATTAGGGTTAGGTTTATTCAATATTATATTAATCTGATTTAAATTTATGATTCGCTCTACTTAACATAAAGTTCAAACATGGAAACCGTATAATACTCCAAGCAGGCTGAAAGGACGAAAATGTCCCCACAGAAGCCCATTTTTTCGTCTGTATTGTTTTTTCAATCTTAAAATTGCAATATTTTTTCAAAGGTACTATGTAATAAATACCATGTAGAAAGAATAAAGTATTTTTTATTTATATTTTAATTTTTGTTAAAAATGACCGAAATGGGGAAAATGTCCATAATCTAAATTTTAGAGATTTTTTTTATATAGGTTTTAAAAGTGAAGCACGTACAAAAACAAACATTCAATTACTTTAATCATAATGCATCGAAAATTACTAAAATATTTACAATAATAATAATTAATAATAATACATAATAATAATAATAATAATAATATAATAATATAATAATAATAATAATATAATTAATATAATTCATAATATAATAATAATAATAATAATAATAATAAATAATTTTTCCTGTTTTCATTTTACTGCTCACTGTGAAGCCGGCTTATAATAGTGAAAGTAACACTAGGGTCTGCAACCTAGACATAACGAAATGGAAAGTCAATGAAGTAAATTCAGTTCTCGTAAGAACGCAAAGAGCACGCCTGAACGAAGAGCGGAGATTTAGGCAAGAAATGGAGGAAAATCGAATTCTATATAGATGAGGCGATAGCAGGAAAAGTACCGTACGACGTGGTGAGTCCAAAGGCGGGACAGTCGATCAGAAGATGGTGGACTAGAGAGAGGCAGATGGACCCGGCAAAACGGACAGAGGAAGGGGGGGGGGGGTCCTCGACATGAGGTATCCAGGTGTTAAATGAGTGGTGGCTGATTCTGAGTCCGTGTTATATCACCTCTCGCTATCAGCACAGTGCCTGAATAAGGAAATGACAAACTATTCACTGAGGGGCATGCACTAACGGAGTTTTACCACCCGCAATCCTCACTCCAACGGCCCTGCCAGACAGGACCTGAGGCACTTTTGATGGGGCGTAGTAAGTCGGTTGAAGGGAAGAAGTCCCCATAAGGAGGTATCGGGAGAGGTAACGCGTTGCGGGATTTACGGGAGGGTGCGCACCCGACTACTGCTGCCCTATTAGCGCGCTCATTACCCCGCAACACCCCAAGTGAGAGGGAGCCCAACAGAAGAGACGTTGTAAGTGATGGAAATCCATGGATTTTCTTGTTACCGTTGGTTGAATTGTGCGAATCGCGCTCTAAAGAGTCGGAAAATACGGTGACGTGGTCAGCTCGCGTCAAGAATGAAGAAACCCTAGAAATTTCAAGAGCAGTGCCACCAGCTCTACGTAAAAGATAATTGAGCAAGGAAGGCTAGAAGTATAGGACAGAGTGCGTCAAGAAATACGCCGATGTCTCCCACAACATCGTTAGTCCTTGGAACCATGCAGTAAAGACGCTATCTGTTCTCCCTTTTTCGCCTGATGGAAGGAAAGACGGCATTCAGGGGCGGTACCCCCCTCAAACTAGACAATGCACAAGCATTATTTGTGCATACCTGGTGGAGGGGGGATCGTAACCGTGGGAACAGTGTAAATGATCATACCGAGTAAGGCAACAACTCGAAGGGGATCCGGAGGTATTCAAATACATCAGGCCACCACTGAATGCAAAAACTGTCCAAAAATGGTGGAACGAATGCCACACGTATCAAGGATGGAAGTCCAGGACTGAGGGTGTAGGGGTAGGTAGACGGACGTATAGGAAAATAAAGTAGGGGTTCCTCTCTGCAGAGACAAAGCCATTAATTCTAGTCTCCACCTCCAGGCTCTCCTTAGTAAGAACGGAAACCACCCCTAAGCTTATGGAGATCCTCATTTTGTACTGAGAACAGGTAGCGTAAGTAAGTTGCAGATGTGTGCCATTTATATTATATGCATAGTCCACCCTTGCTCTCACCAAGGCGATATACAGCCCGACATAAATCCTTCTGCCAGCGCCCCAGGTGGTAGAAGTGAGGTGACGAAGAAGATCCAGTGGTCGGTGGCAGCTGGTTTTCAGTTGCTGGATATGTGGAAGATAGGACGATCGCACATCAAAAATCATGCCCAAAAACCTAACCTGCAGTTCGATAACGGGGAACCGTAAAGAACCAACGAAGGGGGGAAGAGATATTGGACAGCATATAGACCAAGCCCAACGTGAAGTGCTGGAAATGAAAGTTATCATTGGTCAGGTTGCGTAGAATAAAGGGAGAATCGGATCCGTGGGACGAAATATTAGAGAGCACGTCATTGAATCCCAGAGTGCGAAGAGGATCACACTGAGGACACTACCCTGCGGCATACCCCCTCTTCCATGAAAAATACTCTAGAGAATACAGAGTTGCACCGTACCTGAAAGGATCTGTTGGTCATCAGGTTCTGGAGAAAAAGGGGAAGCTGACCCCGCAAGTCCCAGTAAATGAAGCTTTAGGAGACCGCCATTCCATTGTGGAATCAATAGCCTTCCTCAAGACGTTTTTATTTGAAAGTCTCTCGAATGTCATGATGCAAACGTAGAAAGGGGTTGAATATGGAGCGGTGCTATCTAAAACAAAATTGGAGGGGAAGAAATCCAGGATTTATTTCCAGAGTCGGAAAAGGTAGTTCAACCATTTTTCCCATCGCTAGCATAGCATGTGGTAGACAGGTCAACGCAATAGGGGCGGTTGTTAGCCGTCAAATTCGAGTCTTTCCACAGCTTAGAAATGGGGAAAATGTGCGCATTTGCCAAATGGGTGGAAAAATATTCTCCACCCAGATAGAAATTGAACAAAGGTAAGAAAAAAAATTAAGCGATGGATATAAGGTGTCGTATCATTTGGTAAGCAACGCCATCCGGCCCCAGCGCTCCATCCTTGCATGCGCCCCAAGGGCCTCCCGGAATTCCGCCTCCGTAAAAAGGTGGTTATAAGGAGGGTCATCGCCAGGGGGGTCGAGAAGTCCGGGGGAAGAACCAAATGGAAAAGCTGAAACAAATATTTTCATGTATCTAGACTTACTGTAGGCAGGTCGCAAAGATGGTAACCCAATTTAAGACTGCAATCGGCAACTCTGTGGCGCTGACGGCCCAACGAAAAGACACGTCTGGCTCGTCTTTAAAGAATGATTGGGGGATCAATGGTGGTGCTTGCTTGAATTTTACAAAACAACCGCTTGTAACGGGAGGCAAATAGTTGGATGGATCGTCGGTAGAGACGTAATAAAAAGTATAAGTCCTGCCTGGTCCTTCTGTTTAAAGCGATCGAGATTTGAGCAGCGCGGCTTAAAAAAGATCATAGATTAGACTGGGATGGTAACAGTTTGTACGATCTATAAA
>JABUQX010000258.1:40000-52435 GCA_015478945.1 Trachelipus rathkii
ACCCTTTGGGAACTTGGGAACCCAATCACAGAGACCAATCCGCAATCCAAATGCAACCAGACCAAATTGGGGGAGAAAAAAAAACTGAAATGATACAAAAAAGATCAAAACATAACAGTGAAACAATAACAATATAATATAAAGAAAAAATTATGAAAATAATAATAATAAATATTTAAGAAAAAATTAACTTTAAGAATCATTAATAAACAATAAACTCAGCAAATCTTAAAACAGTCAAATAATAAGTAAACTTTAAACATGGGTTAAACATGAATCAGTTAATGAAAATTATTAATAATAACTTAAATGAAAGTGAATGGAATGTAAATTTTAAAATAATAAAGAAAAAAAATCAAATAATTAAATAAAACAAACCAACATAATTATAACTACCTGGCCAATGTTTAATTGTTATTAGCCAGTTTTTTAGTCCTTTTCCCTTTTCCAAATTCCAACTTCCAAACCGTAGTACCCTGACCTTGAGAAATCCTAGAAATAAAACAACTATGTTAAGTATATTACCCAGAAAAATTAATAATAAAAAAAATCAATTAAAACCATTAATTACCCTTACCAAAGAATCTAAAAGAAGAAATCTACATCCATCGACCGAAAACATCTATTACAGCTTGAAAACATCTGAATCCAGATCCGCTTCACCATTCCATTCCTCATACGTAATTTTCCATTATTCATTAATCATTAATATCCATTATAAAGAATATATAAAAATGAAATCCATTCAATAAATTCAAAAGAAGAAATCCAAAGTTTTACTTTAACTGAAAGAAAAAAATTTTTTAAATAAATGAATTACTTTTTGTTAAAACGTTTTAACTTGAAATGGAAAGAGAGAGAGCAATTACTTAAATAAAGGAGAAGAAATAATGAAATATATTTTCACCTTCTGTGGCTTACTCCGTAAATTGACGGTACGCGTGGAAAGTACTTCTACACAGATCTACTCATGGAGAGGTCTCTGGACGTCACTCGACGTAACCCTCCACTCATTTCTTCTCTCCGGTTTCTTTCGTTGACGTCCTACAGGCCAGACTCTAGCCAGCACAACTAATCTCAGTACACACTATCCCATGTAATACACCGCCATAGAACAAATAAGACTCACAAAAACAATCTTGCCTTCAAGGAGAGATATTGAGAATTAGATACGCACAATGCACACAACTCTATGTCCAAATGTTTTTCCACTATCGGCACACTAGAACAAACATGAGAAATGACGCCGATTTCCAAAACTAAAATAGCCAAACCCCACATTCTCAAACTCGCGTCAGATTTCGCCACACAAACCAAACAGCCGGGTGCTAGAGTTGTTGTCGCCATAACTATCGCACATAGCGTGATGTGCTCTGACGCGCGTTCCTACCATCTGCGTTCATCTTTTTTCTTCCTATATATCCAGTATGTTCCTTTAAACACTCCATATCTCCACCTTTGCTTATCGCACTCTCCTCTCTCCTTATGACCCTACACTCTCTCTGGGATCTGCACGTTGTAACTCCTTGCACTCAAACCGACAAGCACAAACGCTATGTATGTAAATCAACTCAACATAGTTCTTCAGCCTACTACCTCCGTTCCCTCATAACTCTCCGTTATTTAGGAGCCATTAAAAAGGCTCTCTCGATCATCGACGCTAAGAATACTTATTCCACGATATCGTAGCGTTACATCTCATTGCTTTGTCACCTCTTCGTCATGTAACATATTCTCCGCTCCGTGCTACTACCTAGTCTCTAGTGGTCAGAAGGCTCAGCTCTGTACCATACAGTCGGCAACATCACTCACGTTAGTGGGCTCTCAGTACGAGCCTTTGCCTCTGGAATAAGCCGTGTCAGTGGTCTCACGCTGGACTCAATGTGTCGCTTCAGAGCTCGGTCTTACAGGTGTTGCAGAATCTACAGAATAAGACCCTAACTCAGTCGACATCTTTCTATGCACTCTCAACCCCTACTCTATTCCACACATCACATATAATAAATTCTACTATTATCTCTTATACTATATTTTGTCATCCCTAACTATCTTTATCTCCTCTAGTACTAATTAAAATCTCTAAAGGCACAACTTTATCTAAAACTCAAATTAGAAGTTCTTCTACCAATCTCGATCCTATCATTCCACACATTACCGACGCACTCTTGTCTGACCAATGATAAATCAATACCCAGTTCATAATGGAGTACACTTCTCCCGAATTAACTCTATTACCCCAGCGGTCTATATAAGACTTTCTATATCTTAGATATCTCTTAACCACCTTAATAAACTACTTGAGTGAGTCTGCCTATCTCAATTCTCTCCCACTTTATATCAGACTTATGCAATACATGTGAATGCAGTAAAGCAATAGCGCAGTACTTGGTTAGTTGCTCGTCCTCCGAGAATCCCTCGGGCATGACGAGGAGCCTCGGCGACGGATAGAAGACGCTTTGTTAGAGCGAGCAAAGAGACTGGCCTAGATGCAACTTTAGAATTATCCATCTCTCGCGTAATGAGTATACGTAAACCCCTATAATCTTGACTATCTAGTTATAGACATGCAATAGAGATCCCCTATTATTCTTTCATATCTACTGATTAAGTCTCATCTCTTCATAGATGCATATCTATCCGATTCTTTACTTAAACTCTCATCTTTGTTTAGATCAGTGTGTTCTATTCTACTCTAAAATTATTTTGTTTCTGTCAATATATTTATAATCTTCCACTACCTACCTAGTACACCTTATGACTCTGCACGATCGATATAAACGAGTATTTTCTTACAGAATGGATATAGTTCCCAGAATATATTAATTGTAACTCATATACTTATTTCGATAAATAACTTTCAGCCAAAAATATGAGACATAATCCCAGACTATAATATCCTATAACAGCTTCTCTGAGTGAGGATATTTGTTTATGAGTTGCCTTTTCTGGGGAAAATCAGTTATGAAATTCGACGTAAAATTTACGTGTTTTAAAAACAAACTTAGAGTTTAAATTATTATAGATTTTAATATATTTATCTGAATGAGTGAAAACTAAATATAAATTTAGGATAGAAATTATTATTTAAATATTTAAAATAATTAACTTACTCTTATACTATGTATAGCTCATTCTAATAATTATATCTATTACATATAGTTTATTATAGGTAACTGGAGATGCCATCACTATAACATAGGAAAACAATACAAAACCTTATATCCTATATTTATTGATAGTCATAAGTATTTATCATTTAGTATAACTCTATAGATTATAGTATAAACCATGACCGTTTTGTCAAAACCTGAGTTAGGGTCGCGACTCCTCCCTAATGGGGCCGCTTAGAGTACATAAATACGCGTGGTGATTGAGGGGTGTATTCACAAAGTTTTATATTATTATATATATATATATATTAATCCATATATAATTAGGTTAACAATCATTTGATATTATTATTATAAAAGTTATCAATATATATAAATAATAATTTAATTATATACATTATAAGTGACTCAATTGAGAATAAGCTAATTATTTTAATAAATCAAATTATATATATTATTATATATAGATTAATAAATGAATATAATAATATTAATATATTAATATAATTAATTAGTAATATTATATATTAATATAAATATTTCACTATGCGGTTCGTCGTACAATTTATAGATGTTTTCATTCTGATAATTTTCACACACTATAATATTAATATTATATATATATATATATATACTTATATATATATATATAATATATATATATAAATATATATAATAATATATATATAATATATTTTATAGTATATAGTAGTAATAATTATTTGGTTCGCTGAGATAGTTACTATACTTAGTATTTCGTTTTGTATTTTCGTAGTGAGTATATATATATTATATATATATAGTATGATATATATATATACTCGGGTATATATAGGCTATTTATAAGCGTTTGACTCCAGGAGCGAAAATCAATAATATAATGTATCGTATTCTAGTAATTTTAGCGGCTCATGAGTGATATGAAATTCATTGAGAGAGTAGATTGAGAACACTCACTTGCGCTATACAACTTTTAACTCCTACCAACCCTCCCCTATATACCGCTTATAAACCATAGACATTATAACATCTATCAGGAAATAACGACCATATAACTAAAGATCCATTGAAACAATTTTTAGAACGTGAATAGCTCCCAAACTACGTGCATGTAAAAATGCCCATGAGTACTACCGATCTATCTACATATTTAGTGTAGTAATCCTTATGTATAAATTTGGACAGTCATCAAACCGACCTTAATGATAAATTCTTATAAATTTATTAATAGAGTCTTTTTAATACTGAAGTGAGTGAGATATTGGATGAAATCTACTATAATTAGAATCTCTTGGTCCAATCATTTATAAATTTATATCATATAATTTCACTTGTAATTATTTTAATAATTTTATAATTTATTTATTAATACTTTTATTTATTTGTTTATTAAATTTTATATTCAGTATTTTAGTCGAAACAAAAGGTAAGATAGATTTTTACTCACTAGAACTAGGTCGTATGTCATTAAATACAATTATAATAATAATAGATATTTAAAAATGTATCATAATTCCATTTTTGGTTATTACTCGCTTAAATTATTATATATATATTATATAATATATATATATATTAGAATATATATAATATATAGTATAATATATAATTAATAATAATATATTATATATTAATTATGCCTCTTATATATATATACTATTAATATTATATATATTTATATTAATATATTATATATATATATATATATAGTAAAAAAAAGGCAAATATTAAGATTGTTAACCAGTATTATAAGCAATTTTATGATCGACGTTGAGATGTACTGACTGCGGGAAATGCAGAAATTTAGTTGTGATGGAATAGCAGAAGTACAATAACGAGAGTTGATTCAAATACTGCGTCGGGTCTACGTGCATCTACTTTGACTATCTCTACATCTAAAATAAATATAAAAATAAATATTGGCAATAAGTTATCAATAAATGCTACAAATATAAGTACTTACAAATAATCATTTGCAAATTAAATAATTTTCTACAAATATATAGATTAAATCCTGTGCAACGTAAATTCTATGACACTTAGGACAAGCATACCTTGATCTTATAAGTTATTGTTATTATTTCATTTGAATCTGATATTAGTGAATAGTGAGAATTATTATAATTCTGAGATTACAATAGTTATGAGCGATTAAATTTATACCTTTGAAGTTGAAGGTTGTAACTATCTTACACAATAGCATTATAATCACTCATTACTTTTAGAATAAACTGTGAGTGATAATTTAGAATTTGTGAATTGGGAGCAACTATGTTTAATTACTTATTAATTATATTTCATTGTTCTTTGACACCATTATCATGAATCTGAGAGGAGATCTACTGCTTCTTATATTCTAGCAATCAGCTTCTCCACTGGAGACAGATATATTAGGGTATACTATACTAATATATATATAAACAGTATAATAGATATACATCCAATGAGTAGAGATGACAAATAGAATGATGATATATATAGTATTTTGTCCCATCGCCCCTTTTAATAAAATCACACTACTACCTGATCTTAATTATTATCGATCTAATCCACTCAATGACTTCAGAACATCTGCTCTCAAAATCAGTAACAGGGTCTTGAGGCTTGTTTATGATATGTTATCTAACATATTACCATTATATCTTACTAATCCACTATTTCTGTTTTGCCAGCATATTTTTGCTGTAAATTTTTCTTAGTCTTTGTCTTAGGACGCATAGTTTATTAGATATAGTATACGATATATCACAGTTAAGTTTCCTTAGGTTTAAGAGGTTCTCTAAGTATACTCTTCTTCACTGGGAGAGCTCAAGCTTTAATAGTATATGAGGCTAACAGTCTATACTTAGACTTTAACGTTAAGCAGAAGCCGTAAGTTTACTTTAATTCCTCTAAACTTAACTAAACTGAGGACTGGTTATATATATCTCCAGAACTTCATGACTAAAAGAAGAAAATAAATAAGCTTGTAAAGCTGAATTTGTAAACAGATAAAGCTTCAAAAAAGTTAACTTATGTGAGTAATACTAAATAATATTTATCTACAAATCATATATTAATCTGATGATATCCTATATATTAATAAGGTTAAATGATGAGTCATTATGAATTTAATATAACATGTGAGTATAATATAGATATTTGAAATAGATATTTGAATTTAATCAATATTGGAAAGTAGTATTTAAAGGTGAGTATCTTTTATACCTATTGTATTTATTAGAGACATCACTTATTTAACGTTCGTTATTCTATATTCTCTATCCCAAAACTGACTCCCACCCAACTGGAATAGATTGGTTAATCTGGTAATGTTTGATTTATTTGTAATACACAATATGTTCATAAGATAACATATCTGACAGGGCATCAATAATATTAGTAACATATTAAGAGAGATGAAGATGAGATTCCACCTTGTTTTAGAGAAATTCTGGCAGTATTAGCTGAGAGAGAGAGAGAGAAGATACAGAGAACTGTGAGAATGATGCCATGAGATATAGTAGTGAAAGAGCGTGTGTGAGTGAGAGGAGTTTAGAGAGAAGAACTGCTATCCATTCGAGCTCAATAGCTATCATCTGAAGACCGTGCAAGAAACTATCTACACTGAGCATACTATGCAAATACGTCTCTTCTGATATTAAGGCAGTGTAAATAAAATATATTGCTATATCTATTTATAGGAAAGTTCTCTATTATCAATTTTTATATACTTTGCTATACTGATACGCTATAGTCTACTTGTGAATCCACGCCAAATAGTATGAGCTGCACAATCCAAGTTTGACTGTCATCTACTCTAAAATGAAACTCAATCTATGTTCCATTCGTTGCTGTTGAAATAGATAGTCAGAATTCTTGTTTCTATATTGAGATATTAAAGCTTTGCTGATTAAAATCCACATAAATATCTATTTAAATTTCTATCTAAACAAGATACAGTCTGCACAATTTACATTTCTATTCTGACATGCGCTCGACTTGGTCTCTAAGTGTACCAGAACAAAGTTCATTTATGCGTAATATCTTTCCTTACATGGGTTGATTCATAACACACACAAAAAGTAGTCTTAGATCTATAGTCGTTAATTGTGATATAGAGAGAATCACTCACGATCACGCAATTCTCAGCTTGACGGATCGTCTTGCCATATGCATCAGTAGTTGGATTTTAGTCGTACATCTTCATTGTATATAGAGGTGAGCTTCTTATTTTACTGATTCATAATATATGAGTTATTACTCAATGTTAGCACTGTGATAGACGCGTATTAAATATATTTAGAGTTAATAAAAGAGACGCATGCGTTTATATATAAATTTTGACCGTTGATTATTCAAGGTCTCTGAACACACACCACATCTTTATTAGAAAAAAAAAAGTAAAATTTTAGAAAAAATAAAAGAAAGAAGAGATGTGTTTAAGAAAATTAGCATTTGTATTTATAATTTTTATTATTAATTATGTGTTTACTGGGACAGCCAAGATCTCATTTAATTGAATATGAATCATGATCTTATCTTTGGCCCTGTGCCAAAGTTACTATGTGCAGGTTACGACCTAGTGTAATGAGTGTATAAAATTATATATATATATCTAAAGTGTCTAAGTGGTGGAAAGTTTCTGAATGGAATCAAAAGTATGTATGACGATTAGTGAAGCGTGTGTAAGAAATATTATAATAGTTGAAATACTATACCAGAGTGAGATTTTCGCGTATGTCTCACATCCTTGCAACAATCCGAATACAAAGTGTTGTAGTGACAAGCCACTGAGAGTATGGTTGTTAATTTTGCAGAATATGTGTTCCGCTCATTGAAGAATGATTATAGACTATATACTAAAGAAATCACGAGAATAGGCGGTTGGTTCATTAATGAAATGGATACTACCATTTCACGAGACGATGGGTGTAGTATAAAGCGTTCACGCTGTCATATTTTCACACACATTACTCTTCGTCCCAAAATGTATGTATAGAGATGTTGTGTAAAGTGTCTGCAACACTTAATATTGGTTTGCATTTGAACTAACAAAATTTTATGACGTTTTTTTCCCCATTAAATAATAAATCATTGGAGTGTTATTATAATAAGACGCAATTTAATTTCTTTAATATTTAATCTATTAAAAAAAATAAAAAAATAAAAAATAATAGATAGTGTGTACACCTATTTCCCTGAGTCGTATAAAAGGTGGTTGCGCAAAACCTAACAACCAAGGCCACCGAGCCACCCCGTTACGTGAGCATATAGAGGACTAATAGTGTTATTATTAATAGTATAGATGATTAGGTGTGAGAAAATGATAAAGATAGAGTTAGAGTTCCCTTATATATATATACCTATATTATATGTATAGTATGATTTGATTATGTCGTGGTGAGTCTGAAAATAGTGAAGTAGTATATTTATGATAAGAATGCGTAGAGAGATTTAATGTATAGTATAATAGGTGTGTAACAAAGTGAAGGTGAGTATATTTAGAAAAGTAAAACGAATATAATCAAAGAGTAAGGTTAATGAGTTGTGAGTGGGACAGCCCTCGGTTGAAGTTATTATATGATTATATATGTGTAATAGTGAGCTATAATCTGAAACAAGTGTCTGAGTTTAAATATTTAGGATTAATGTTGGATGAAAATGGAATGGATGATGCAGAGTGTAGTTAGTAAAGTTGTGAATGGTTAGGGAGATGTTATTAAACTGACGAATCTATAAGTTTTTAGGTCACTATGAGGTCTTACATGAAGTGAGTTAATTGATATGTTACCCTATGTTAATGTATATATATATTAATAGTATAGTGTGAAATGTAACTTCTAGTCTGAGAATTAAAGAGGTATATAGGGTTATAAGTACTGTATTATGTTTATAGAGTCATGCGACCAACAATTCTTGCAGGGTATGGTATAGCTGGCATCTACCCTTACAGGTAGTTATGCAGCACACGTTAACTCTTTCTAGGATCGAGTATATTATATTTATATATATATATATAATATATATATATATATATATATATATATATTATAATATATAGGTATACTATAGTGACATCATCCACAATGATTTATGAGCACTATGACTAGGTAAAGACCTAAACCTGATCATATGACTACACTATAGAAGAAACTGACATATATTTATGAGAGCTGTATTTAGGAAAGATTGAAGTACTTTTGTTTTAGAGTCAATATCCACCACCTTTTGAGACTACTGAGAGACAAAAACTCAAATTGGTTTAAAATTTACTCATCTATTCCCAACAGTTCTCTTATAACATAAAATAACATGTAAGTTAATAACGTAAAATTACAACGCCAAAATATACACTATAGATACCAAATAGATAATTCTATTACAACCATAATTAAGTGAACACATTTGAAAAACTCGAACTATTGAAAAAACATATAATTATTGATTCTTCTCTCCTATCTCGCCTCCTTTATGATGCTAGTGTCTAATGCTCATTTATCACCGAAAGGTACCTCAAAATACATAAATGACATCTTATTCGCTCTTGTGACCTTATAACAATTATGTGCTTCCTGTAAAAATTATAAAATCTAATGATTCAGCAGCGTATTATTTCTATAATAAGTTCTCAAGCCAATCAACAAGTCCCGCGGTATCTCCAACTGGCTCTTATTGTAGAGAGAACTTCAGAACACACCACCAAAAACTTCATGAAGTAGAGGTATGTCTTCACTATATATATGTGTGAGAATAGAAACTACAAGACCGAAAAAAAATTGAGTACATAAAGCTTAACTTCTATCTCATATTCATTATACTTCAAGAAACTTGTCAGCCCAAGCACACCCCTATTATACCCAAAAATAAAATCATCAGAGCATAGAAAAAATTGGTACCTACTTCCTGCTAAGATTTTTTTTTTTAGCGGTTCTCTTGTGCGAAACTCTGTAATGATATAAAAGAATGTGAGGAACAATTTAAACACTAACACATGTGTATACTGAATTGTATAGTCATCATGCTACAAACACTCCTTCTCTATCATTGACATTATAATGTACAAGCAGCGTTTAGAATCCATTTTGAGAGTGATAGGTATATTTTCCAGCCTTTAGCTAACATATTAAATTATATACACAGCTTGTCGCATTCTTTTTATTATATAGTTATTATAGAGTTTGGTTAATTAAAATAAATTAGATAATTAATGATATAGTTCATTTTTGTTTGCAATAGCCACTACGATATCTATAATTAATTTAGCTGCCCCAATAATAATTACTCTCAAGAACTATGGGAGATTAATAATTATAGATAACTTTGTAAGTCACAAAACAATAAAAAATAATATAAGAGTGTAGATAAATCGAATAAATTATGTCTAATAAAGTTTAAAGTAATAATAAATAAGATACCTAATGATAATCTCTAGTGAAAATAATCTCAAGTAATAGAAGTAAAGCACACAATTCATATTCAATCAAACCTATATACTAATTTCATAATCATAAGAATAGTCATCGATTTAAATAAGTGGTATAGATGAAACTAATTGTCACAGCCTATATATATGCCGCCTCTGATCAAGCTATCGAAATCAACTGACAGACTGTGTTGTATCAATCAATCAATAAATCATATTCAGTGAGAGTTCAAATCCATAATCTAGATAGCCAGAGACTCAACATAATCAGTAAATACCAATTAATAATATGAATCACAGAAATATTAACATACTAATCAAATATATTATTCACATTATTTAACATAACAATCCATTCAATATATACGCTTTAATAATAATAATAAGTAATAATGAATGTAATATAGAAACTGGTAAAGATGCAAGCCATACTACTACATTTACCTTTCACGACACACACAACTTATTTTACTCTAGGATATCCACTTTTCTTGTTGGTCTTTCCACAGGCTAGTTTCCAAATTGGATCCCCAACGAGTCATCCTTTAACTACGTATTCGATCCACCCTGTTTAAAAAAAAAATGATCTATATCTACTTCAACGTATTGCCAAGATAAGACCAAAAAAACCCCAAGCTAATGTTAAATGACAAAGCTCAAGTAATTTACTATCTTTTCCCACTTATACCTATCTTCTACTACTTTTACTAACTAGTTTCAATCTAGAAAAATTATGTAAACGTTATCAAAATTTAATTCCCCACTTTATATTTATTATATTATTTGTTAAATCTTATTTGGCTTATTAGTTCATAACACCAATACCAAGCTCAAGATTAATATCCATATTTTGAAGCAAATATCAACACCTCTTCGCATCTCATTAATAACTTTCTTCATTCTTTTCTAATTTCCAAACTATCTCTTGTTGATTGAGTTTACACTTTCTTATATAACATTTAACACCTATGTAAACTAATAGACCCTCATGCAATGAAATTACCTCGGCACTCAAATCATTATTTCGTCAGTTTTTAGCATTCACCATAAAGATTGAATTGCCCAACTTTTACGGACCCAGTCACAAATTATTTACCATACTACACTCTCCATTCATCCATCTCATCATATTCATTCAACTAATAATGTGATATCCTAAATATAATTATTAAAACCAAATATATTTTATTCAGTTTGCTACACCATATATATATCCAACATTGATTTACATCTGCCAAGTCCTCTATACCTTTACATACCCACCACCATCATACGATACATCTTATATCATAATATTTATCATTTCAAACCCCTCCTTTTTACACACCCTTACCTTATTAATAAACTATCACTAAATTCTATCCAATTCTTTTCAACTATGCCTTTTCAGCTTCACCCACACTCATAAATCAAATCATACTGCTTACATAATATATAGCAGTAGGTACCCTCCACTCTCATATTCACACATCAGATTCTAATCTACCTCATCCCCTATGTACCACTACCTACACCAACTCTTTTGAATTCTTTTACATCACATACCTTATCATATACTTATATGCAATAATATTTTAATAGGGCTCTATATGGAGACATTATTCGAACATCCCTTACATCTATCAATCCTATAGTAAATTTAATTAAATCAATCCCTAACTTATCCACTATACTCCTATTATATTTTACTTCCCTTAATCATAACTTAATACATACTTTTGATTCCATTCAGAGCCTTAACCTCCCTATAAATATCACATATATATCATTAAGCACACTTAGTCACATATGAGTGACTTTCCATATATATATAATCGTGTCAAATGCCTTTTTAAGTCATTATAATATACTACTAAATATAAGTTTGTTTATTCATTTCTCACTTATATTTTGCTAGTCATTTGTGATAAAATATTTATT
>JABUQX010000259.1:0-2500 GCA_015478945.1 Trachelipus rathkii
CCTCATTTCACTTATTGCCATGATGATTTTTTGTTTGCCATTTTAGGGTGTACACACTGGCTTTTCTATTTCGCCCGCAACACTTTTTATTCTTCCAACGACTTGTTACCACTCCACCGTATAATCCCCCACGCATTACAGAACATTTCATCATCAGCTTATGTGCGGAGAACCTTATCCAAAAGCGTGCCTAAAAGTCGTAGAAGTTGCGGATGGTGAGGACGTTAAATATGTATGTATATGATATGTTCTGTTTACAATGAAGTTGTCGAGTAAGTATTGTTGTCCTGATGGATGGGAAGTGATAGATGCGTATCGTTTTGAAGAAGTGAACGCAAAAGAAGTAAAGCGCGAACCAATTACTACTATATAGTATATTATATATATATTATTATATATATGTATATTATATATTATATATATATATATGATGTATATAATATAATATATTATATATAATATATAATATATATATATATTATATTATATATATATTTGAAGGTAAGGTAAGTGAGTTGACTTGAGAACCCACCTTCATTAGCTGAAGACTAGATGACGTTTTTGAAGGTTGAAGCGTTGTCACGAATAAATTGGCGTTTCGTCCGGGGGGCTGCTTTGGACTCTTCAGTGGGGCTAGCAGCCTCCTGCCACAGACGCCACAGAACTCCCCCCAGTGACCCAATGCGCGAGCACGACCCCGCTGGCTGCGCCACCGGAAGGATTTGATTCGTCACTGTCAAGATGAGAAGCAGGTGTGGCACACGCCATTAAAGCCATGAAAGCGTTCTCTCGACCCACTGTACTGTTACGTGCAGTTGGTCTGTGCACCTGCAGTGGAAAGCACAGTTCCAGGCGTTACAGGATGACCCGACAGAGCAGGCGCCCAGCAGGAAGAAACTTGAATTGATGGGTGTTCATTATTGCCTTGCTGGCTGTTCGTTCGTTTGCCACTCCATTGGGCACATGTCCTCTGATGGTCACCATATATTGAAGGTGATAGTGAGTTGTCTGGGAGAACCACTTCATTAGCTGAAGACAAAAGACTTAAGATGATGTTGGAAGAGATGTGAGCGTTTTGGTGTGTGTTCGCGAGAATTGGCGTTTCGGTCCCGGGGGTGCTGGCTCGACACTCAGTTGTGGTTTCGCAGCCCCCTTCCACCCAGACGCACATATATATATATATTATTATAAATAGTTAATATATATATATATATTATATAGTTATATATTATATAAGATATATATATATATATATATATAATATATATTATATATATATATATGTAAGTAAAGGAGGCATCAATAATACTGAACATAGTTCCCAACAGTAAAAAACTTAATCATCGTTTCGCGTACCGAAAACAAACTTTGACATCCATCCTCAGTGACAAACTTATAAACATAAATAACAATATATATAAAAATCGAAAGTAAAAATTACAAAAAAAGGCATTTAAACGAAAACGAAAAAAATAATAATATAATAATGAAATAAAGTTAATAAATGTGGTGGAAAACACAATCTAAACAGCGCAAACTAATGTAAAGGAAAATTTACTTAAAAATTGACAATTAATATTATAAATGGGAAGCAAATAACAAGAAATTGGAATGAATGGTGAAACAATAAAATTTAGAATGAAACAAACAAACATCCTAAGATGATAAAATAAAATAAAATAATAAATAATAAAAAGATTATAAAAAAAAAATTGTATTCGATTTATGAATAATTGATGTGTTCATTAACCCCAATCGACATTTCTAAATCAAACTATAGATTTAATCAAGTGTCAGGCAAATAACACATAGTTAAACAAAAATTAAACTTACTTAATCAAGGTTGAATGATAGGTTTGAGACAAACAAAAAATCGAGACTTCATAGCAATTGTAGACTAAATGGGCCACTGTCGTTGTTGAGACTAGGCTTAAGATTATGAATGAACAAAGATTCCAAAATATGCAAGTTGGTTGGATCGATTGTTTGTGCGAGTATAGTGAAATGGGAGTGATTAAGAGGGTGGTTATTAGTGTGAGAATGATCTCTGATGGTGGAAAGGCTGGGGAACAGAGAAAATTGTTTGTCCGGGAAGAAACACCCCGGTGCTCGTCGATCCTAACTGTAAGTTGACGCAGGGTGCTACCCACGAAGATGGCTGCGCAGCCATCACAAGAAAATTGAAATATGTTTTCCGTAACGCTCTTTGATTGATTTAAAAATACAATAATCAAAATATAAAAATTTAAACATTGTGAAAAGAGAAGGATGTTTATGATGTAATGAGTTGTTGATAGAGGTCCTGTAAGACTTGCGATAGGTCTTTTTTTAATTTTAGGTAGATGGGGTCGTAATAGGGCAATCTGACAAAGAGATCTGTTTTTTTGGGTTGACTATAGATTAGTTTAGGGTCGAATTTGGAATTTAAATAAGAATTAATGGATTTATAGATTAATGAAGAAGGGAAATAGTTTGAAGTGAAAAATTTATGAAGAAAATT
>JABUQX010000259.1:5000-17265 GCA_015478945.1 Trachelipus rathkii
AAAATTACCCGGCTCCGACTCCGGCTCCGGCTCCATCATTTTAAAATTACCCGGCTCCGACTCCGACTCCGGCTCCGGCTCCGGCTCCGGCTCCGACCCTTAGTTATAATTCCTTCTCCATTTACAGTCATGAAATCATTAATTCTGATACAAAATTTTGAGGGTATGATGAAATTAAATGTTTGTTAATGACATCTTTATTAGCTTAGAATTTAAAACTTAGAAAATATTTCATAGAAAATAAGAATTTTAAGAAATACAGAAAAGGAATCATTCACTTTCTTCTTAAATTTTAATATAATTCCTCTTTGAACGATGAACTGCCTGTACAGTTACGTAATATAATTTTATTATTTTTTTTCTAAAAAGAATAAAAATCATATTTTAGATTCATCCTAAAGTTTAAAATAATTCCTCGTTGAACTATGAGCCTGAACATATATAACATAATTTTATTCAAAACAGATTTTTAAATTATGAATATATATATATATAATCCCGTATATATATATATATATATATATATATATATATATATATATATATATATATATATATATATATATATATATATATATATATATATATATATATATATATATATTATATAATATATATTATATATATATATATATATATATATATATATATATATATATATATATATATATATATATATATATATATAATCTCTTTCTTTCTAACTTTTAAAATAATTTCTCTTTGAACAGCCCGACCATATGTAATATAAATTTATTCAAAAACAATTGTTCTTAAAAAATAAAACCATGAATAAAATCCCCTTTAACCGAATGCTTAAGATCCGATTTTATTATTTTAAAACAGAAAATAAGCTCTCAACATTCATTTGAATAGGAGGCAAAGCTGTAATTGTGCAAGCGGCATCTTGCAAAATTTTAGGATAGCAATTGATTGCCTCTTTAACTGTTAACTTTAATTTCCGGTCGATTTTCATTATTCCATCTAATGACTTATGGAATTCTACCTTTTATTTTTCTAGAAGATATTTAGGTTGAATGTCTTTTACTAGTAGATTGTTTTTTTAGTTTTTTCAATCGCTTTTCTGCATGCTCCAATTTTTCCCATTATCTGGCAAATTTGACTTCTTCATCTTCATCTGACAAAATTCTACAAGGGAGGATTCCTGAAACTGCTGAACTATCTGACTCCGGCCCAGATTTCTGTTCGATAGCGTTATTCATTTTAAGTCCTAGTTCGCAAAGAACACTCCTAGCTTTAAATATCAGATCTTCAGTTCTGGGAAAGATTCTAAACAAAGATTGTCGACAAAAATATTTTATTTTCAGTTAACATTCTTTCCCTTCTTTTCAATGATTTATTTGTGATTTGCTTAAAATCCCCGTTCCCCCTTCTTATAAAAATTTTCCCTGCAAGTCAAGTCTTCTGATTGATATTTTTGTTGTAAAGTTATGGGTGTTTTAATATTCTTCGAGTGTTTCGATTTGTTCCCCACTGACTGTTTGAGAGGGAAAGTTGATGAGTAACATGGAATCCATCATACTATACTAATGTAGTGATTTAGTTGAAGAAGCCTTTAGAGCATAAGACATGTACTTCCCCATCTTGTCTCTTGACCTAAGATTGCCACTTTTGCAACTTGATTCTTTAGAACTTCCATTAATTTTGGGGTACGTGCTGCTTTTGCTATTTGTCTCGCCCTGCTTTTAAGATTTGCTCTATGAGTATTGTGGAGACCATCACGCACTGCTAACTGCAAAGTATGAACTCCACATCTCATGTGTGCAAATGTTAACGTTATCGGACATAGTCTTTTCATAGTTTTATTCAAGTTCATTCTGAAAACAACTATTACTTCTTCGTTTGATATTAATAAAAATCAGTTTAAATTTAACAGCTTCCTATTCCTCACCTCATTGTCCTTATTTATATTTTTCATCGTAACTGAAATCATGTTGAATACGTTGTTATCCGTAACTAAAGCTAATTAACTTGTCCTCTTGTTTATTTCGAATTCTTTTAAAGCGTCAATAACAAATTTTTGAATATATTCGCTGAAATGTTGAGTATTTTTTTCTTTTACTGCTAACGTTTTAGAAATATTGTTTTAATCTTCGTCCACATATATAATATTATTGACAAAATAATTTATATTTTCCCCTGTGTAAGTATCCATTTTAAAATGCACAAAGCGCCCCTTTATGCAATTTTTAAGCTTATTTGGTAGTTGTTTATTTCCTTCTTCTAGATCTGACTCTTATAATGTTTTCCGACAATCTAAATCGGAGAGCGCATTTTCTAAGCCATGTCTCCACACAGTGCTTTAAATCCTGGTCATGCAAAGAAAACTAATGGGTCACTATCTTTAACAACCATTATAATCAATTGTATTTTGAATTTTTCACTTAACATAGACAGAACAAGTTTATAGCAACTGAAAAAGTTTCCATTTTAGTCTGAGTTTTTGAAATTAAAGGTTTATCCTGATTACCTTTAGCTTCACCTTTCTTTTTAACAATTGCAGCAATGTCTGGATGATAGCGTTTTAAATGTCGCATTAATATAGAGGATCCAATAGATGTATTGTGACCCCATGAGTAACTGGTAGTTAGGTAGACTCTTTTGTGTATGTTCGAACTGACTGTTTCCCATCAACTGTGTTAACTATTTCATATTGACAAATGAAAGTATTTTTATCTTCAGAGTAAGTAATATATTCAAGTACATGAGGTGTTTTCGATTTTGGTTCAGTTGACATGATTTTTCTAAGGATATTAAACTTAATTAATTAAAGTTATCTATAGAAGTACCGAACCTTTTTTATTATTAAATAATAAATATACATAATCAAATTTCTGGAAAAAAGAGAATATATATATATATATATATATATATATATATATATATATATATATATAAAAGAAATATATATATATTTATTTAATTTATATATATATATATAATATATATATATATATATATATATATATATATATATATATATATATAGCATATATATATATATATATATAAATATATATCTCAATAGAGAGAATATATATATATATATATATATATATATATATATATATATATATATATATATATATATATATATATATATATATATATATATATATATATATATATATATATATATATATAATTATATATATATTACATTTTATTATATATATATATATATATATATATATATATATATATATAATATATATATAATATATATATATATATATATATATATATATATATAAATATTATATATATATATATATATATATATATATTATATATATATATATATATATAATATATATATATATTATATATTATATATATATATATATATATAATAAATAAAATATTGGAATTATAAGAATTGGAAGTGATCTCCTCAATTATTAAGAGATATATATATATATATATATATATTTGTTAGAGATGTGTGTATATTTCTATCAAAATTGTATATATATATATATATATATATATATATATATTATATATATATATATATATATATATATATATATATATATAATAACACCTGTAGTATTAATAATTACTTAATTTTGTATTTACCGGAGCCGGAGCAGCCTCTTTTTTTGTGGCTCCGACTCCAGCTCCGGCTCCAGGTCCCCTTAAAATTTCACCTCGACTCCGGCTGCCGGAGCTCCAGATCCCCCAAAATTCCGCCTCCGGCTCCGGCTCCGGCTCCGGCTCCGGCTCCAGTCCCTCAAAAAGTTTCGCCTCCGGCACCGGCTCCACCCAAAACCTTGCGTCTCCGCGGCTCCGGCTCCGGCTCCGCAGCCCTGCTTCCCAGGCTCCGCTCTGTTCTGCTCTGGCTCCTTAGGGTTCAGAGGTAGATCGCACCTTATCTACCGCCCCTTTCGCTGGAGTGGGTACTGTAGGCTATAGCCTCAAAAACGACAACGTTAGCTCTCATAGAACGGAAGCGTCGGTTAGTTTTGGCGCAATTGCAGCATTTTTACGACCAAAACTCTGCATCCCGGATGTGTCAGTTTGTGTTAGTATTTTTGGCAAGAAAATCTCTTGTGGTAAATGAAATTTCCGGGTATAAACTTGAAAACCTTAATATATACAAATTCATATTAAAAAATGTCCCAAATATGGTGAGGGATGTGGGAGTCCCCTTTTTCTCAATAACGGAGTTATAAATAAAGTCTATTTTGCTAACGAATGTCTTATTGCTTATTATAGGGATGGTAATTTGGTGATTGTTGAAATGGGTGTGAGGAGAGCATAGAGGGAACACTTTGAAAATCTGTATAACATTGGCAGTGAATGTGGCGCCCGCCGGCCTTGCGGGCGTAAAGCCCATGTGTTGGCTGTGATGGTCCAAGAAGTAACATATTTTGGGAATGATGTAGTTAGTTAGGAGGATGTGATGTGTGAAAAAGTTAAAGAATGGTAAATCAACAAGTATGTATGGATTTACATAGGTGTGCATTTTGATCAAGAAATGGGAGAACTCATTGCTGATTTATGACCTGATCTGGATATGGCAAATGTCTAGTAATCAAAGTGGTTTTGCTAGGCATAATCCGAAGGAGTTGGTCAGTAAAACAGTAATAGTTACCCCTACTATATGGTATAAGGAGATAAGCGGGAACTGCAAGGGAACTAATAGGGGAATTAAGTCTTATATTTGGGGTGTTGTTTAGGTGCAGATATAATACTCGGCTGGTTCATTCTTGCTAGGGTTCGGAGTTAAGCAGTTACGATCTCGTCAGTATTGACAACATGAAACTCGTTATTGTCTGATCCGCATCGCGTGCGGCGACCTCGTGGGAGCGGCGGGCAACGACCTGCGGGTGCACTAGTTGCGGTGGTAACGTTGGCTGCCTTTTTCGCGGCTCCCAGTGCGCCTCACTGGTGGTGTCCATGCTGAGCCTTGGTGGTTAGCTTATGAACTTATTATTATTAATATCATTATCCTTATTTTCTATGTGAAAATTAATAATACTACTCCCTCAATGTAAGCAAACCATAGTACATGAAAGAAAACCAATATCGTATACAAAATAAACACTTTTAAACAAATCAGATAACTTTGTGCACCGCTCTTAAATTGCTAAAATGAATGATTTTAAACAGATGAGTTTGGGCTCCTAAAAGATAAATAAAACACAACTGCTCAAAATACAAGCTTTTAAAAGAACAACGATTCTAATTTTCAAAAGACACTAAAATAATTTCGACCAATCACGATACAGGTCATATAGGATAAGGATTACCGCCGACCCAATCACAAGTAAGGAAAAACGTATGTTTTTACGTTCTAATGTAGAGTACGATTGCCAGCTGTTTTCAGTTGAAACTATGTATTTATAAAAAATCAATAAAACAAATGACTTCTTGTCTATACGACATTACCTTTTGACTGGTCATATTAGGCATATAAATCAATAGCCCGTCTACAACAAACGGCACACCGTTATCCTAAATTTAGGGCCTAAATTTAGGAGCCGACACGACGCAGAAGCGCCTTACGCAACCCCTAAATCGTCAGGATATTTGCACCACATTTCTTAGCACAAGGAATACAACAAAGGTGCAGCTGTATGAAAAAAGCTAAATAATTTTTGACGCCTCGAATTAGGCACTTTACAATACGACTCGGGCGTTACTACACAAACAAGAATTATCTCTAAATTCTAAGACCTAAAGTTCACCCCGTTAAATCAAGAACGTTCAACGACATCTTTACGAGAGAGGAGTCAGTTTCGTGATATTCTGTAAGCGAGTGCGGGGTTGTTGTGTTTTCTCGTGATGGATTGTAAATGATACAAGAATAATAATCATAATCACATAATAATAATAATAATAACAGGAAAACAGACTTATTTAAAAAAACTTTGAAAATATTTTTAGTTAAATCGAAGTGAATAATATAAATGTAATTGCAATAATTGTTATTTTTAAATAAAAACTAGAATGATTTTATAATAAAATACATGTTAGTTAGCAGAGAGAACTTATTTTTTATTCTTATACTATCTACGATGGCTAAAGCTGAATGTAAAGCAGTAAGCCAACTAGAACAAAACGTGGGCAAGCTTGATGTAGAGGGACCGGTTAGGGGCTGGCCCTTACTGATTTGATTGCTTTAGGTACGTTTAAACATATCATGGTTTAATTAAAATTTATTAAAATTTTAGTAAAAGCTATTTTAAACTATAGTTCACTAAAATTAGAAACAAAAAGTATTAAACAAGTTAATAATAATTCTTTGGTGTCAAAGATAATTTGAGTTGATGTATTATCAGAAGTTTTAAAGGAAACTTTTTGAAATATTTAGTCTATATTTTGAATGAGTAATATAAATGTAACGTTGTTTAATTAAAACACTAAAATGGTCTTTAATAAATTATACGTATATGTGTAAGTAAATCTACGTGAGTGTAAGTAAATCTGGTGAGTGTAAGTAATTCTGCGTGTGTAAGTAAAGCTGTTTGTGTGTTGTGTGTGTGTGTGTGTGGCCTATACTCGTAACGTGCCACAATCCTCTCCGATTCTAGAACTAGGTGATCGCGTGTCTGTTGTGGTTGTTATAAGTGTTCAAGGAGTGATTTAATGGGGACATGTGCAGTTCATTAGGAGGATATAAGTGGCATAAGTGAATGTGTGTATAAAGTGTCATAGTGAATGTGTTCTCTAAATTTAATAATAACAATAAAAAATAAATACACTGAAATAATAAGATATATAAACTAAAAATAAAAATAGACATAATAAATAATAAAAAAATAAAATAATAATACAAAAAATAAAAATAATTAAAAATAGTTATAAAAATAATAAAAATAATAATTAAAATAAATAAACAGTATTTAAGAACAAAATAAAAAACATAATGTAATAAATATATGATATAAAACAGTAAAGCAGAAAGTTTAAACAGCAGCAAAGCAGAAAGTTAAAACAGTAAGCACGAAAGTTAAGGCAGTAAAACCCAGAAGTTAAAGCAAGTAAAAGCAGCTAAAACAATACGAGGTGATACCTAACACCTCAGGGGTTAGTATTGCTTGTTTTACTGCTTTACTGCTTTAACTCATGTTTTACTGCTTTAACTCACATGTTTTTAGTAAAATGTACAAAAGAAGTAAAATAAAATGTTACTATATAAACATATAAAATAAATAAAAAGTATTAAAACAAAATAAAAACATAATGTTAATAATATATGAATTAAAACAGTAAAGCAGAAAGTTAAACAGTAAAGAGAAAGTTAAACAGTAAAGCAGAAAGTTAAAAGCGAGTAAGCAGAAGTTAAACAGTAAGCAGCTTAAAACAGTTAGATGTGTTACCTAAAACACTAGGGGGGGATTGATATGCTTTGTTTTACTGCTTTACTGCTTTTAACTCATGTTTTACTGCTTTAACTTCTGCTTTAACTGCTTAAGGTATGTAATGTATGTGAAAGTAAAGCAGTAAAGCAGAACAGCATTAAGGCAGTAAAGCAGAAAGTTAAAGCAGTTAAAGCAGTAAAGCAGAAAGCAGTATAGCAGAAAGTTAAAGCAGTATAACATGAGTTAAAGCAGTAAAAACCGAGTTTAAAGCAGTAAGCAGAAAGTTAAAGCAGTGAAAGCAGATAAAACAAAGGCATACCTAATCCCCTAGTGTTAGTAATAACACCTCTATTGTTTTACTGCTTTAAGGTATGTAAAGTATATGTTTTTAATAAAATTTCGTACAATTGTAGTAAAAATGAATGACTCGTAGTATATTTGAACAGAAAATTTGTTGAATAGTTTACATTGATACTCATATTTTTCGTTCACGCGGGAATTTTGCGTCTGCGGACGCAGCGGCGGCGGTTACGCGGAGATATTGCGCTGCGGGCGCACGCGGCGGCGTGACCACGGGCCGCTTTCGCCTTCGGGCGCAGCGGCGCGGCGGAAGGGCCGCTCCGGTGACATGGCGACGCGGAGGAGGATTCGTCTGCGGTCACTTTCTCAACTGTGTAACTCTTTAGATATTATTTTGTCATGCTATAAGTGTTATAAAATACTAACTCATAGTAGGAAGCATTCTAGCAGCTTGTAATATACACCAATCGATTCCTCATACCTTATTACCTAGGGGTAGACACCTATATTATGGGCATTCGGGGCTCAGGGAGGCTAGAAAAGGCTTGAAAAAAGTGGCACTCAGTTGGCACTAAAATAACATCTATTAGAAATGTGCACTTTCAGAAAATTGGCATTAAAGAAGTAAAGAATTTAATCAAGAGCACTAATAATTAGAAGAACAATCAACATATAGATCACATAGGCAACATCACACTGCATCTCTAAATACTCATAAGAAACACTACATAAGAAACAATACACACTAGGTCTTCTTACGGATGAATATGAGAAACCATCGAAGCCATCAAAGTGAGCATGGTCAAAATTTGACCCAAATCATTAAGACACCAAGGCTGCATTTAGAAGAAGTTAGAGGAATGGTGTACATCAAAGGTTTCACGTTGAAAAGAAATGGGAGGGGAAGAGGGGGAAAAAAGATAAACTTAAAAAATTTAAGTTGGATGGGACTTGCAAACTGGCGTAATGACAGATAAAACGAAGCCTAAGGTCCGTAGGTGATATAAATGTCATCATAAATATTATATATATATATATATATAATAATATATATATATTATAATATATAATATATTATAATATGATATATATATAATAATTTAATATATAATTAATATTTATATATATATATAATATATATACTATATATATATATATATATATTTACTTATATTATACTATATAATATTATGATACTATTATATAATATATATATATATATATTATATCATTGTATATAATTGGCAAATAGTAGATTTATAATGGAATAAGAAGTATAAATATATAATTATCTATTGAGAATACAAACGATACAACACCTCGTAGAAGACACAGTTCTTATATTAACAAATAGAGGGGCGTGGGGGCTTGGACACAAAAGAACCCAAATAAAATTTACCGTAGTGGATAAATATCTTATAAATAGATATCTCCTGCAGTTGTGTCTTCATTTAGTGGCATATAGATTAAAACGTCTCGTAACTATTCAATATCCGTCTTCTATAGTAAGAAATTAACTAATGTTATTTTATAATCACTCACACATCAAAATATGGATAATGTGTGCACTAAGAAAGTACTGGCAATTACACAAGTATTATTACCGCGAGTAGGTGATCTCTATAACTATATAACTTAACCATGTGAAGACCATAAAAAGGTGATTGGTGTTCGAAAATTATTTCCGTGAGGCCATAAATATTGGATACATTGAGATAGACTACTAAAGGGTAGCAAAAATTACGCGTGGGGCCAAAATAATTATGACATATGGGTAATCTGGCAGCTGTGGAGGTGATCAATACAAATGAGTTATAGTACATCTAAAAATTAAGTTAAGCACCTACTAATGTAGTAATAGATCAAAATAATTACTGTAGGGCATAAAATTAGCACCCGTCCGGTTCAGAAAATTAGGGCGTAAAATTTAGGGGTATATATTTATATATATCAGTAGGATTAATTACTCTACATACAGGTTGAGCGATACTGACAATCGTTGGCGCACTCTTTCTTCGTAATAGGGTGGTAAAATTAGGTTTGCTATAAAAATCTATAGCGGTTTGCACAATAAAATATATTATGAGGTTGCCAATACAATAAATTAGCGCCTAAAAAACATTATGGTGTTCTCAAATAAATTAGTGAGTTATCTCTCAAAAATAATTAGGTTATTCATCATAAAAATATAATTTAGGTTTTCAAAAAAAATTGGTATTTCTATACAAAAATTATAGGTTTCTCAAAAACACTTGTAAAAGCGTGGGCCAAAAATGAACCATGGAAGATCCACAGGGTATGTAAGGTCTATAAATAAAAGTCAAGGCCAATAGGTTAATAAGGTACCCAAAATAGGTATCTTAAATATGAGTCGTGTATAAATTTCGTAGAGCTCAAAATAAATAAGGTCTGCAGTAGTCAGAAAAGGTATAAAAATAAATAAAGGTCTGACTATAGTGTACATATTTTCGTGTCCGTATGGCTCCCCTATACTCAGATGCATCACAGGTACCCAGGTTGTAAATCAATTTCGCCCCATTTTTTCAAATATATAAGCCGCCAAATTTTTCAGATACTTTACGGCTGTTTATCATTTGACTATTAGCATAGTGATCATGGAATAAATTGTGAAAGTCGATAGGTTTAAAGTACTTTCGTTTTTTTCATTTACCTCATTAGTGATATAAGATTTAATCAAATTATAAAGTTCTGATAAAGAATTTATTATTGTTTATTCAAAGTTGGTATAATTTAAGTGACTTTCATATAGATGTTTCATAATTTGATAATTATTATTACTATTAATATATTATATAATATATTACCATATATTATATATATATTATATATATTTAATACTATTACTATATATATTATATATATTTATATAATAAATATATATTTATATATATATTAATTGATATATATATATATATTGAATAATAATATATATATATATATATATACTATATACTAATATATTATATATTTAATATATATATAAGTATATATGATATGTGTGTGTGTGTATGTGTGTTTGTGTGCGTGTGTATTTGCTTACGCCCATACTACTACTATTGCAGGTTCATTTCCAATGATTGATATATGAATTTATTTTAACTCATTAATCGAATCCTGATATAGTATTTAGAAAGTAATATTACCTTCTATATGACTAAGAGTTTTTCCAAATATTTTGTTTTTCCCTTTAATGTTAATAACTTGTCCTACCGTTCTGGGTTTTTTTCCAGCTTCTTAACTAGTTATTAATTCCAAGTGAGGTTTGTTTATTGCTTTAAAATTCAAAAAGGAAGAGAGGAAAAAGGAAAAAAAGAATGATGGTTTTTTTTAAAAATATTAATATCAATTATTAATTAATTATCGATTAATCCATTTTGTACCTTTAGTTTAGAGTTGAATTTAGATAAAGGAAAAATGTTCTCTTAATAAATGTAATAATTATTATTTATCTTACTTATATATATATATATATATATATATTATATTATATATATATATAGACTTTTATATATATATATTATTATTATTATATATATATATATAATATATATTATATATATATATATATATATATGATATTTATATTATATACTATTATATCATCATATATTAGTATCCTGTTCATTGTGATTACTTGAGATTTTAATTTAAAATGATTATGGATTTTAACACATATTGTATTGCTTCCTATCTATGTTTCATTTGCAAAGAATTACATTATATTCATAGAGATTTTCTAATATTCGAATTCTGAGTCTTCTAATAAAATTAAATCAAGAGTTACTTAGAATGTGTCAAAACTGTTGCTAGCACGGTCACTGAAGTTTTAAGTTAGAATAACTAAGGATCTGAGTATCGTGTCGATCGTCTCCAAATTGCTTGGTCATCGATTTTATCTTACTATAAATTTTGTCCTTTATGTCGCTGATTTATTAAGATTTTTTTCTAGTCATTTATATCATTTTTCTATCATTTTTCTATTCCATAATATATATTATATATTAATATATATATATATATACTATATATATATATATATTATATATATATATATATATATATATAGTATAGTATATATTATTACTATTTCTTAGACTCTAACCATTCTTTTCTTTAAAGTTCACACCTCACGGGCATATCATTGTAATTTAGGAGGATCCGGATAGGGATCGACCTGGCCTTGCCACTGCAAACTCTGTCGATCTACGTTGAAGCAACTGATCTACCGAAAATCAGTTTCTTGGAATAATTCCATTAGTTCCCTTTTAATGTGGAACTACAAGATGGAACAAAACTGTCAAGCTCCCGAAGATTGCTTTTGGGTATCTCTGCGACTTTCCTAAAACCTTCGATCTCTCATTTCCTACCTTCTATATATGGATATTTTACATTGATTATCGCTGGTTATAGACCTATTATTTATTATTATATATATATTATATTATTATATATATACTAATATAATATATATATATATATATATATAATATGTATATATATATATGATATTAATATAATAATTTAACTATTATATATATATCATATAACTATATATTATATTATTTAGTAATATATAATTATATATAAACGTTAGTTAAAATAATTCTTAG